>WBNH01012601.1:183600-259985 GCA_013401255.1 Urocolius indicus
TTCCCCAAGCCGAGCAGCCTGGTCTGTTTTGTCCTGCACCTTAAGTGGCAATTAAGCTCTCCCTGCCCTTTAGCAATCCTTAGGTCTTCGGTACTTGAGGCTAATCGTGATCTTTTGTTCCCTGATGGGCCTAAACCATGACATGCCCACAGCCCTTCTAATACACCCCAGGATGCCATTGGCCTTCTGGGCCACGAGGGCACATTGCTGGGTCATGCTCATCCTGCTGTCTACCAGGACCCCCAGGTCCCTTTCCCCTGCACTCCTCTCTAACCGTTAATTTCCCAACCTGTACTGATACAAGTGGTTATTCTTTTCCGAGCCTACACTTGCCCTTGTTGAATTTCATTAGATTTCTTCCTGCCCAACTCTCCAGCCTGTAAAGGTCTCATTGAATGGCAATTACTGGTGTCAATGCTCTGCACTCATCCAGGTTAGTGGTGGAAATCAGGGTTATGCCACCTCCACAGTCAAAAGTATATGCAAATTGATTAGGATTGCAGAGGCAGCCCTAGTTGGGGGAGCGGGAGAGCAGAATTGCATAGCAACACAGAAAGCAATGCTGCGTGGAGGGAAACAAAGTCACTTGCTGACCACCTCAGGCATGAGATGTCCCCTCAGCAGGGTTGCTCCTGAATAGGCCTTGGGGCTACTTTGTGCCAGCAGCTCCAATGCAGCAAGACAATGTCTTTTGAACCCACAGCCAGGAGGGAAAGAGCGACTTAAAGCTGGATGAGGTAATGATACAGGGTAGAGATTAAATTGGTGTTATCATATGTTAGGATTCTCATACCTCCTATTGTCTATGCTGAGAGCCTGGGAGAAGAGTGTTTTCAATTGCATGGCTGATGAAAGAAACTAAAGTAAGAGCTGGAGGAGAAAATTGCACACTAACCCAATTCTCCCACTTCTGTCTAAATCAGAAAACAGATGGGGGCTTGTATGGAAGGGAGAACCCTGCTGTTTACATCATGATCTCTCTCTTGTTATCTGCAGAGTGAAGTTTTTGGAGGCCAGTGATGAGAAAGCTTCAGTGACAGGAATGAAGGAATCAGCTGACAGCATGTGCAACTTTTGCAGTTGCTTTGATAACAAGCCTTGGAAAAGGACCCTGACAAATCCAAATATGAATGACAAAGCATCCGTATAGTCAACATAAAATTCACATTGCAAATATAGCATTAAATTAAAAAAAAAGAAGCAAAACAAACTTATAGCTTTAGCATCCTGTATTTGTTTGATAAACAGTTCCTCAAGTGCAACAATTCTCTACATAGTTTGTAATTTAGTTGAAAGGCCATATCTGAAACAGTCATTGTGAAATTTGAGACACACGACTTTGTTTACAGAATGATATAATCTTGATAAATCACTTCCATGTCACCACATGCCTACCCTTTGGGCTAATAGTTTTCAGTATTTGCCTTAATAACCATTCAAGTAATGGATTTCATCAGTACTGTGTACTATTCTTCTTTTTCACCCGATAGCAACAAACTGCATGAATACACCAATGCTCAGTTCAACTCTTACCTCTAAGAGACCCTAAATTGTTCTCTATACCTTTCATGACTAAGTTTATCTACTGCAAGGCCTGGCATAGGTTTCTGAGATGTTTCTTTCCACTTTGCTTACTTGTACTGCTGTACTTGCACAAGCAGCCTGTCATTCTTCATCATATAAGCTTAAGCTTCACAGCAAAAATACCTATACCTGTTCTTTGTCTCTGCAGATCTGACACTTCCCTAGAACATTTGCAAAGACATTAATCCATATATGAACGTACAAAGGAGAGAACACAGAAATTTAATCCTTCCTTTAGGACTACTAGGAGTTTGGCCTCAAGACAAAAAACTTTCTGAGTGAGCTACAGCTATCCACACCAAGAAAGTATCAAATGAATTTACTTTTAGACTTTTTTTTTTACTAGATCCTATTAATTCACAATTAAAACAAAGCAAATCTTGCATGACACTAAAAAAGAATCACAAAGATACCCTAGTCCTGTTCAAAACTAAGAACAGTATCAAAACTGCTATAATTAAACAGCCAAACCACCATGGAGTGTATAATAGAAGCATCCTTGCTATTATCATTTTGAGGTGAACTAGAACAAGAAACATAAAATTCTGATCATTTTGAAACATGTGACTAGTGACAGCTCCCCAGCTGTTTCACAGGAGTGTATTTCACTTTGTGATTATCTGTTTAGCAATTTCTTTTATGTATTTTTGGATCATCTAATACCAGATGTATGTGAATGGTCTAGTGTGGCAATTCCTTAGCAACCTATGCACAAAATGAACACAGTCATACCTGTCTTCCCATGCTTACTGAAATTAAAATACAAAATGAAACAAAAATACCTTTATAGATTAAGATGATGTAGAAAGGAAAGATGAAGGGATTAGACTTCTAGATTTCTCTAATCTTAAACATCAGTCAGATTGAAAGACACACAGTCCAGAGAAGTATATTCTAAAAGTGTGGAAATATACTGCAAATCATTTGTAGACAAATCAAATGATTTAGTCTAATTCAGGGTACACAGTTCGATGTGCTTTTTTCAGCATTGATAGGTTCTTAATGTTCTCGACAATTAAATACCACATCAATAAGACAAAGGTCTGCCTCTCAGACCTTCACTTTTCCCATTGTAAAATATATAAATTTATAAGATTTTAAAATCATGACAGCAGCATACTGAAAGATAGACTTTTTGCTCAGGGAATGGTGTCCCACCGAAAAGTGAAACAAGAGCTGTCTCTGAAGACGGGAGTTTGTTATTGAATGCATTTGAACTTAATTTCCAACATTAACAATCTTTTCCCTGCATGAACACTACCAGAGAATTTCCAAGTTAAATTCTCAGTCTTCTGTATCAACAAGAGAAATTCTTCCAAATCCACAAGCTCCATATTTTCACTTTTTGTTGAAAGAGTGAAACTGGTAACTAAACCTCAGTATGCTGCACATTCAACAGAATATCATCTATTATATGGGTAATAAATTGCCTCCAGAGGAAGAATTTTCCATCTCAAATGAGATGTGAGCTTCCAGCCACAAAGCACAGGTGTTCCAAAACACCAAGTCCTTGATTTAGATGTGGTAAGAGAATTTTACAGATGATAAATCATAAATATTACTGTAGAACAACCACCTAGTTTTTATTTCTAAATTACTCATTTGCATTGCACCTCCTCAACTTTGTGTACTCAGTCTGAAATACTCTTTTCATGTACCAACATCATCGGCCACCCAGCAATTATGGAGAGTATGTTCTCAGACAGAGAGAGATACAGAGTCAGAGGTTAGAGCGTGCAGCTGCTCACCGCCAAAACAAGCAGTCATGATTTGCTTTACAGGGTATGGCAGTCAGTTCAGATAACCATCAAAATTAAATGGAAATCCATTTCCCTCTTTCAGAAAATTTACATATAGTAGCATCACAGCAAAATGAGGGAGTGTAATTGCAGCATGTGCTGGCAGAAGTGGGATAGCATCAATAGGCAAGGATGATCAGCCAAGATCATCAAAGGCGAGAAGAATCAGTGGCTTGGCCTTTAGGACATGCTAGAAAGCAAAATACATGGCCAGGATTCTTGGAGAGTTTTCAGTGTAGTTGCTAGCGTATGCTAATATGTCAGACTTCATTCTTTTTGTCACCCATGCTACTGGATTTTGCTAGTAAGGTAGACCTACACATATAACAGCAATACTTTTCCTGCGTAGACGTGACAGAAACTATCACCACAGCTTGAAGTAGAATCCAGGATCTTACTCTGAACATCTCAATCACATCCTTTAACTTCTGTAAGGTTTCTTGGCAATAACAGATGCCACAGTGTTTGCAAAGAAATTTTTGTGGCACTTTGTCTCTGAGTTGGCATTTCAGGTCGGGTTATACTCTGAATCCTTTTTTCCTGGACGAAAATGAGACTCTATATACAGTTCTACTACCTTAGATTCCACATGTCTTGTCAAATTACCTTCAAATTCACACGTTATAACCATTCAGGTCTCTAAGGTATAATAATAGCTCAGTAAGAGCAAAAATTTGTTCAGATGACTGCCCTCTGAGTTCCCAGAACAGAAACCAAAACAGTTAAAATCAGCACTTTTCTAATGTACCCAAATATATGTTTAATTTAAAGACAAAATAAGTTCACGCTGCATGAAGTTTTCCAACATGTCAGTTTGAAATGAACTTTTCCTCCTCTCCAGCACATCTGCAGTTCACCACATGCAGACGCACAACACACATTTTTGTTGAAACAGAAAAATGCTGTAAAATAATATGAGAGAAATCATAGCCACAAATGGCTTCTGTGGAGTCACTGAGCTGTTCGAAAACAGCACTTCATCATATTTTATTCTGGGTATTTTTTATTGTCTCCCACAAAGAAGGCTGCCAAAGACCCTACATTCAACAAGCAGTCCTCCTCAGAAAGCCGAGCTTCTGTTTGACGTACCACTTCCTCTCTGGATAATCTGCTGGTTCAATGTGGTTGTTGATGAACATTTCACAGATATATTCCGGGTTTTTTGTTCCCTAGTTTATACCTTTTCCAAGATCTTGGGTGACACCAAGCCACTGTCTGCTGGAACTCAACTTTTAACTCTTCCAGATGCTTGTGCATCATCCCAGCGTCAGTCAAGCACTGCATCTTCAACTGACTGCCATGCAAATGAGAGGTGAGGATGCTCAAAATTTATTAAAACACCTACAGACCTGCTTGTCAGGAAAAGCTGCATTTATTTTTAAGTAGATGATATTATGCTTCAATCTTCTATTTTACATGTATCTATGAAACCATCAGTTATTACGTTGCACAGGACTTCTAGGCTACACCTACGTTTCTTCTCACACTACTTCTCTACTGCTCTTTCCATGAGTCTAACCACTCCCAGCTTCTGAACAAGGGAGAGATCTTGCCATAAGCATTAATCTTCCATAGCACCTCCCAGCCTTTATCTTCTCTATAACAGAATCTAATTACTGCTGCGTGCAGCACTGCATAATCCCTGCCGTTACACAGTTGTGCCATGCCCTTATCCCCAGTCACATTCAGTCTGCCCCTGCTCTCACTAGGTGCTCTGAAGGACATTAACCTCACTGTGCTGATGGAGCAACATAAAACAGTTCTTTGGAGACACCATTGTGATATTACCCATAACAGCCTCAACAGATTACTCCTAGCTAAACTGCAACTGTTCAGGTTTCTTTGTTTCCTGTCTCAGGGAAGGCAGCTTTTTAATTGGCTTTAAGTTCTCCATTTTGCATTTGAGATACATGCACCATATCAGAAGTTATTTTCTCAGATAAAACTATGATATGCACAGAAGTAGCCAAAGGACTGGCTGATGATTCTCTCCTCTTTCCAAGGAAAAATGGCTTTGTTCTGACTGAATTTTTTCATTCATTAACATTTTTGTTACTGGCTTGCTTCAAGAAGACTCCCATCATCAGCTTGCAGACTGCCCATTTATGTGTTGGCTAGTAACCAGTCATGAGCGTGTTCTAATAACCAGTTAAGAGCATATTCTAGCCATTTATTCTGTAAGTTTTTAATTAAATGACCTCAGTATGACCACTCTTTGAAGTTGACTCTATCTAACATCATTAAAACTTACTCACGTGCTCTTACTTTGGCATTAAAATTTACTGAATACCTCTGAAAAGTCTTTCATTCTTCACCTTTAGCAAGAATTGTAATTACCTTGCTATTGTAAGAGGAAGAATAAGCAATTTAGTCTGCCAAAATTTGTTTACATGCCCATTCCAGTAGAGTAGCTCCCACTATGGCCATATTTTTCCAGTTCTCTAGAAATATAGCAAAATGAAAAAAAAAAAAAAAAGTATTCTTGACAATGCTCAGTGGAATCACATAATGAACAAGATTTTTAATTTTTTTTTTCTGACATTTTAGATAATGCTTTATTGAATAAGAGCTTTTGGACTTTGCAGAAACATCAAACAATGCAATATTTTAATTTTATTTTAATGCTTAGTACATGCTGGATTGTCGTCCCTTTGAGACTTAAAGCTCCAATTCATAGTTAATGAAACAGGCAATAAAGCTCCTATTCATAGCTAATGAAGCAGAGTCAAACGCAAGGCAAAAAGCCAATCTTTACAGGTAGCTAAGGAAATAAAAGCAAAACAAAACATTCTCTAGATTCAGAATTCTTTGAAATTACCTTGACCAGTTGCTACGATACACTAGTGTTGGTGTGCCCTAGCTGTACATTGAATGGTGTGCTTGAATGTTTAAGCAAAAGTTCCAGCTGAGTTGTTGTTTTTTAAGCATATGTTTAAATGCTTCAGCTAAGCCTACAGGCTCAATTTATATAAGTCTCTTATAACTCTCAGGCATCACCAGATACCTGTTCTAGAAGTTACAGGCAGTATTGTACGGAACACTGGTGTTCTGTACCCTATTGTTATTACTGCAGGTAGTTTTAATGCACGTATAACAATCTCTACTCTTCATTTCTACAAATGAATTATTCTTTTTTAATTACTTCTCTTTTGTTGTCCCCAATATTGTCCTAAATAAATGAAATTATTGCAGATAAGACAAAACTTCCATTAGGTAACTCATTTTATAGTTATATTGTATATGCTACATGCAGGAGAGATATTTGCCATCATTGTATACAATGACTAAATCATATATATTACATCACAGTTGCAGTGATTGTTAAAGAGCTCAGTTCTCTTTGTGAACAGTTCTCTGAGGTAAAATGATCTGTTCATTAAAACCTAAATATGCAATGCTATTGAATATTCTTCAGCTTCATAAAGGTCACACTTGATAGCACTGTTGATTGAAGTGTGCATTATGTACACTTCTTATTGGCTTCCCTCTTCCTGCAGAGCCCCACATGGCATTCCTGTGGTCTCCTTTGCCTTGAGCGGGAAGGCATGTGAGCCTGCCAAAAACTGAGGCAGATCTGCAGATTAGCAGAAGGATGTATTGCTGTGTTTAACAACAAAAGTGCTAGTTAAATCTAATGAATACTAGTTTATTGAATTCCAGATTGTAAGGACTGCTTGTAAACTTAGCCCTTTAGCCATCAGTCAAAATACACATTTCTCTATCACTTTCTTCCCCAAGGCAGTGTTTTTCCTGCTCTTCCAATAGAAACTCCTCAGCTACTCTCTTATTAATGCTCTGTACTAGAAAACTGTTCCAACTGCTCTTATATCCTGTCTATCTACAACAAAATGCATTTGTCACAAGGACACAGTTGCAATTACCCTGCATAATTAAGCAGTGTTCAGGTACTTGTCAGCACCAAAGTGTAGTTGATATTACCCATAAATTTAGACTTTGCTGGTCTTCTGCAAATAAGTGACTGGGGATACTGAGTTCTGTTTTCCTCTACAGAGACATCCACTATTTTTTGTTTAAAACAGAGCTGAAGTGATACAGGATACAGCTACTAGAATGGTTATTTCACTGTTACAATAATGCAATTTGTTTACTGAGCTGTAGGACCCTACTGATCAGCAGAGTCTTCTCTCAGGATTCCCTATCCATCTTTTCAGTTACCTCTTCAGCAGTGTAAGTAGCTGTCACTAGAGCTGGGATATGTTTACCATCAACAGTACCTGAGTTCCTCTGAAGGAATGAATCAGGTTCTGGACAAGGCTCTGAGACCTGCGCCATAGTAGTTGTGGACTACAGCTAATTGCTTGTAGTCATAGGCTGAGGCAGGACAGAAAATACTGCAGGGCAGCTGAGGAGGTGGAGAGACTCTTATCTGACTGAGCCCCTAGCATGGGGCAAAGACTGGCCAGAAGTCTTTTTCCTTCTGCATATGTGTCCTCTGGGTGCACAGAGTCCCCACACAAACTGAAGGCAGGAGTCACGTCACTGGATTTTTTCTGAAGATTCTTTGATATGAAGATTCTTTGGCATGGCTTTCTTAACAGGAAGTTACAGTCCTTTCTTTGTAGTTCTTGGACAAGTCTGTTGATATGCATGGAAAGTTCTGTCCCTCATATGTGCCTATGGGAAGCATGTTTTACTCTTCCTTAATTTTATTCTGGGCTTTCTCATGCTGCACTTGCATAGAGAACATAGTGTGCGAATACCATCAAAAGACACAGGGGTGTAATGTGTAAAGCACTGAATGGGAAGGGAATAGGAGCTAAAATCTACTACTACCACAGGCCCTTTACTCAGATATTAACTCTCAATGTCCTCAAAAGCTAACTTTGATTACCCTAAGATGTTGGAGTAACACCTTCCTTTAAAGTCAAGTTTTGACTTGTGCCTGGAGGATGGAAAACATGATAGTTTTGAATCAGCACTTTGAATTGAACTTGAAGACTAAATTGTAATGCTGACTGACACAGTAAGTTGTAGTCCTCAGAAGGAGATATAATTATTATTACATCTGAAAGTCCCAGTCAAATTCCAGCTCCAGCACTCCAGCTATAGGATTTAATTGTTTTATATTTCCATCTCTAAGATATAGGATTTGTTTTACCTCAGCTATAGATGCTACTATGAAATTATTTGGTGCACATTCTTACCTCTGTCACCCAAGACAAACACTTGTCGAGACTTTCATTTCTTATAAATGGGAACAAACAGTTTGTGTTTTGCCAGAAATGTGATGCTATCAACATCTTGCAAAATCTACAAGCAACTCACCCATATGTTCACCAAACACTCTTCAGCTCTATCTGAGCATCCTGGATCTGTCTAAAAGCCATCTGGAATAACATGATGCCAACTTCTAGTCTTCAGTTAAGTACACTAGCAACTTTCTGAGCTCATAGTTGCTAGAATGACTAAATTTGGAAACATCGAAAAATTGCATTGCAGTGAAGGAACCTGTTGAATGTTTCATATCCCCTAAAGTATACTCCAGCTTTCTTTTATTCTTTTTAAATAAGGGTTTAAATAGAAAACCGCTTGATCTACATCAATTCCAGAATAACTTTTGGGGGCAATTTTTCTGTCATTTTAACTTCTTCTGAATCTATCTTTGCCTATTCTTTATCAGTTGCCTTTTCAAAGAGTGTTACCAGCATTTATCACTTCAAGGCTTTTTCTGAACTTCATTTGTTATCCAGTTTTGCTTTACCATGGTCTGTTCATTCACTAACTTCTCACATATTATAAACTGTTGCCCACATGTATGTCTACTCTCAGAGTTGCGGTCATTAACTTTGAGAGATATCTCAGATCCTTGTGTTTCCTTTGGAAAAAATATCTTCCAAAAAGATTTATGAAGATCATGAGCACTTGCTGGAAGCCCTAGCTACACCCAGTAACAGAGTTATCCTGTTTTTAACAACTCAAGGCATTTGTGTGTGCAACAACAGCATAAGCAGGCACTGATGCTAAATGAGATTTTGCTTAAATTTTTTTTCTCATGAGGCCAAGCTGACAACTTGGAAATGTTTTTCAGAAAGTGATGCTGTCAAAATAGATACTGTAAAATGATAATTTTATCAACATTTTGCTGCTTTTGCAATCAAGTATTATGTTAATTGCAAGGTTTTTAAGAATAAAAAGCTGTGAAGAGAAGGATTTGTATAGAAGCCTTTTAACAATGGATTTTTATGGGACTAGATGGCTTTGAGGTCAACTTCCATGATGAGAAGAGTATACTCTTCTCTCTGTACTGTTTCACTGAACTGTCATAAATCTGTGAAGATAGAGCTATAGATAAAAAGAACTTAAACAGACTTAATGGATATTTATCCCAATGTGTCAGTAGTATATTCTGTTATGCCATTTTTATCTGTTCTTATTTCCTGTTCAGAAATGCCAGGAACAGCTCATTCATGGTATCTGGAATGCCTTTGGCACACCATCACAGACATTGACAGAGACTGTCAATAAGCTCAGCATAGACTTGTTCTTAAGGCACAGATCTCAGGAAATACTGCCCCCACTCTCTGCTTCCAAAAGGTCTTTTCCAGGTTAATATCTTCTTACATTCCCTGCAGATTTTTTTTCTCTCTTCCAGATAACCTCATCTTGTGTTTTCATCACGTCCTATCTTTTGTTTTGCTCTGAGTTGTCTTTTTGTCCCTGGCCTCCATTACATTTTTTAGGGGATGTGTACAAACATTAACTTGGTTGAACGGCTTCTAAGTTGACTGATTTGCACTATGTTTATTATAAGAATCTAGGCTACTCTTTAGGTTTAATATATATGGACTGTTGCTTGGAGGATTTTGCTTATTTCCTTTGTTCCTGACAACGACTCAAGAGCTGTAGGTGATGCAATGCCCAAGTGATGGATAGGGAAAGTGCCAGTAGATGGTGCTGAAGAACATGCAGCACGTTCCCGAGTTCTGGTTGTTGCTCTCAGCAAGTGGTTGCCGATGGTGGAACACATAGAGGTAAAGAAAAAAAAAAGCAATCTGAGTTTTCACTTCGTTAGAGTAGATTAAAAATCTTGATGTTTTCTTTCAACATTGAGCGAAGAACTTTCTGTAAAAGAGGAGAACAACTTAGTCATCAAGAACATGCTACTGCATGCAGATCTCATGTTAGAACCTTCTCCAAACTCTTCTTGCTTTAAGAAACAACCCATGTTTTTGTATCCTGCCATGTTCTTTCCTCAGCCACTGCTGCTTTCTTTTTCATTTCTTTGTGTCTCTCCAGGATATGACTACTAAGCATGCGGCAGCCACTGTGCACAAAATCATTTACAGAAATTCACTTCTGCCAAGCAGTCAGGAAATACAAGTCCAGAAAATCCCTCCATGCCTGTCTGCCAGAGCTGGGTCCCTCACCAGGCAGAGAGCACCAGGGAAAGTGTCATTACCTCCCCAACAACTTACATACTGGCTCAATAGCTGTCATGGATTTGTGCGGAGCCACTTTTTGGTTGGTAACAGGAGGAGGGAGATACAGTGCTGGTCCCAGTAAGCAGTTCTTGAAACATCAACCAGCTCTGAGGTGGACCCATCTCCAGCCTGACTGGGCCAAACTGGCGAGCATGTGAATCCCACAGTCAGACAAGAGACTGAGAGAGAAGATTAAGACACAGGCATTGGGGCTCTGAGCTCAGGAAGAGGGAAGGGGGGGGGAGGGAGGGGTCTTAAAGTGCTGGTTGTGCTCTTCATCTTTGTTATATTTTGAGGTTTTATGGTTTTGGTTTGTGGTGGATTAAATTAATTTCTGTTTTCTTCCCCAAATTTCTGTTTTGCCTGGGACGATAAGTTGCAATTGAGCCCTCCCTATCCTTAGGGCGTTCCAAAGGCCCTTGGTACTTACAGCTGATCATGGTCCTCTGTTCACAGATGAGCCTCAACCAGGACATAGCACAGCTCCCTTTTTACCAGTGGTTTAACACATTACCCAAGTTTATGACGTTGCAGCTGAGACCAAGGCACACATTTATTTCTGCTCCAGGGGTGATAATATCTCCAAATATTATCCAAAAAACATCTTTGTAGTACAAACATCTCAAGTGTCTGACAGTTCCTAGACAGTTTTCTGTGTTGCCTTTGTTTCAGTAGATGTGTTCAGCTGTAGTGCTGAGGATTAAGATGACAGATGTGCAGCCAAGGAAACCTCCATATGAGAAGAACCAGCTCCACTAGTTCCTGCCCTCTGGGCACAGGGCCTCACACAGTTGTTCTCCTGCTCCACCACGTGCTGCACATGCCGTGAAGTACTGAGGGGTCTTAGCTGAGTCTCAGAGACACATTTGCACTGCTCTGCTCTAGAGGGTTCCTGGGTGCCAGGGCACTGAGGGTACCTAATCTTGAAATTCAGCACTCAACTTTGAAGTCTTGTGGTATCTCTGGAGTACTTGAGGGATGTAGCAGCATTGCACATGGCTCCTAGTGCTGTTGGGAATGGCACATTTCCCAGCCCAGAGCCTGCAGCCCTCCTGGAATGGTCCTTTTAGTGCTTGACAGTGATTTGTCTGCATCACTCACATCTGGCAACCCTTCCATGTAGTTCTGCTTTTGCAATGCTCACACTGTTATCCTTTATCTCAGAGTGAAAAGGAGGGGAGGACTCACATAGGCCAAAGACCTGACTTGCAGACTTAACAGGCTCCCACATTCCTCCTAATGTTGCAATTGCTAAAATGCCTAGGACTTTCTGAAAATATTTAATTTATGCTTTGAAGGGAAGGCTTCTCTATTTCAGCTTTCATCTAATGAAATTGACTTAGCTTATTCTGTTCAAAATAGTCTTCTGGATGTATGAAAGTTTCTGTTTCTGTCCGTTTGATAGTGCATAGTTTCAATGAAAATTCTGCAGTGGCAAAAAGCATGGTCTTGTCCAGAGGCTCGGCCCATTAATAATGCACAAAGATGCACTGTATTCTTCCAGGTCAAAACAGCAGACAAGTTGGAAGCCAATATGGAAATATTTAATGAATTTTTCAGCAGAAGTGCCAGCTACTGTATTTCATTAAAAGGGAGGAGGATTTTAAACTAAATAACACATAGATTTTGTAAAATGTGGGTACCATAATTTACAATGAAAATAATTTGTTTGGGCCACTGTAGTGACTGAAACTAAGCTGTTATTGAAAAATGAACTGATTTTCATATATGCTGGTTGAGAAAAATGTCTCTGGAGAAAACTCAATACGGGTCTTTTCTTACATTTATAAATATGTGCTCTGATTGTGTTCTCATTTTATAATTTATATAAAAACTCAGGTAAAAGCATGGACAAGTTTGATATTATTAAGGATGAAAGGGTATATTTGTTTTTGTTTTCCTTCCTTGGATGCATTTTAGAAGATAGTGTACTTTAGCTAGGAAAATCATAGAATTGTTTTAGTTGGAAAAGACCTTTAAGATCACTGAGTCCAGCCACTCACCTCACACTGCCAAGCCCACCATTGAACCATGTCTCTCCACACATCAGCTACATGTCTTTTAAATACTTCCAAGGCTGGTGACACCACCATCTCTCTGAGCAGCCAGTGCCAGTGTCTTACAATCCTCTCAGTGAAAAAGTTCTTCCTAATCCCCAGTCTAAGCCTCACCTACTGCAACTTAAGCCCATTTCCTCTTGTCCTATCAATTGTTACTTGTGAGAAGGGATCGACCTCTACCTTGCTACTGAGAGTTTTTCTGATCTTTGGTAGTAACAAGAGACACAGAGAAACTGAGTTGCTACTGTATGTGAGAGTTACAACAGTAATCTGAGTCAAGTCATAAACTATACTGGCTCGTATATACTGTCATCAGAGACACTGCTCAGAAAAACAGGGACAAAACCTGTGGGAATTCCCTGGGTTCATCAGATCCCATGGTGATCAGTAGGAAGTAATGACGAAATACTAGTAAGCCAAAAGTGTCATATTTCATATCTGCTCTCCACAACTGCAAGTGACAAGATGAGGCAACATTTAGGACATATATTTAGAACTCGATTTCCAAATATCACTTGCACTTTCTGCATGTACATCCACAAATATGACTTGAAGCATGCCTGTGCAAGCAGTCATAGATTCCCAAAAGAAAGATTTTTCAGTAGTAGGTGGAATGAAACCAGCTAGATTATTTGTCTTAAGTCATATAGCCAAGTGGTCTAAAATGATATTGAAAAATAACCCATATACTTTTCTCACTGGAGGCAAATACCTCTGAAATTTTCTTTTCATGGATTCAATGGTATCATATGTGTTACAGCGCAAACTGAGCGTAACTTGTCATTTTAATGTGCATCCTTCTGTTTTGTCTCAGGTACACTTCTGGGTTCAAAACACGAATGTGATCCCTCTTCATTTCTTGCAACACATTAATTGTATGTTTTGCTCTTTAGTAAAAATCAGTCTTGAAAACTATCTGAAAGGCAAAAGTTGTAGTTCCAAGTTAATATGTGTCAAACTGATTTGTCTACAAAAATAAAACAGGCATATGGAATAAAGGAAGAGGATTTCCAGGAAACCAAATGTCATGATAACTGAGTGACTTATAGTGTTACACAATCTTTGGGGCACTAATGCACTGCAAGATAAAATCCCACGCTTCACAAGTCTCAGGAAATGCGTATTATATGTGCTTGACAATCTCTGATTTACTGCTGATATTGTAGAGTGCTCTGTAATCTACAACCAGACTCCAACTTGGTACTTTTGCAGTACCATCAAGAAAATTAGCATTAATTAGATAGAGGAAAGATGAAGGACTCTAGGAAGCATTTAGGACCCAGTAATCATGTTTCTTAAAGAGAGAGATTGAGTGTGGTCAAATAAAGCTGCTGAGTGATTAGGTCAGAGGTTCCTGGCTTTGCAAGGGCCAAATGCAATGAAAAATGCTGAGTGGTCAGAGCAGAGTGGGGAGGGTAGCTCTGCACTCAGTATTTCCATCTGAAGCTGTTCCCTCTTCCTCCCCTGCCTGTCCTTACCCTATCAGAGACACAGCCAAAGGCTGTGAATCAGAGGCACCCTCTCTGGCCCAGCATGGCATTCCTGAGAAAAATGCTTTGGTCATTCTTAACCTTTGAGGTGTCCAGAACTTGAAAAGTACATAGTATAGGTACTGAAATAATTGCTCTTACTGGGGTGGTGTTCTAATGTTTTTAACAACAATATTTCTCTGTACTCAATCCAGCTGCAGCCACTGGGTTGTATGTAGCTGCGCGGAGTGGTCAACAAACTGAGCAGCAGTTCCCCAGAGCTGTGACTGCAGCAAGAGGGGAAGTATGCATGTACATGAAACAAGGCTTTTGCCAACACTTAATTCTGTAGATTGTTCCTGCAGAGGTATACAAACTCTCTCATCACTATAGAAATTATCAGCAAGCTGAATGTATCCTGCAGAAAGGACTCCAAGGTTCAGTGAGGGTCAAAGGGGTGCAGTAGCCCAGAAGCAATGTTTGGAACAGAAGAAAGGAGAAAAATAACATTTACAGACTTTGAGATGACTTGTGTGAAATAAGAGACTCCTGCTCAATGTAATTGACCTGAGCTGGAGATTTGTGACATCTGCCTTATCATGTGAGGTGCGTGATGACAATATAGCTTTAGATTAGAGTATGAGGATTCATTTTCCAGAGACCCATATCACTTGTGGGATCATTTCCACTTGTCTGGAAGTGCACAGCAGATGTAAAATGCTGCAGTTTTGACTTGAAAGCAATTTGTCCTTACCTTCTCTTGGTGGAAACAACCACATAAACACAGAAAATCCAGGCTACAGAGTTCAAGGTCAGATTGATCTAATTCAACCAGTAGTTGATTAATTTAAAAATATCCATTATAATGCAGATTGGCTACTGAAAAGTGGGGGTTTTTTTCACACACAGTTAAACAAATTTATTAAATTATGAGTTTCCAGTGGGAAGACAATGTGCCTAGAAATCTGAAGTCTGATCTTAATCGCATCATTGAATCAGAATCCGGTGCCAGGTAAATCTGATTCATTCAAATTACTCCATGAATGAAATAAAAGTCACTGTTACGTCAGACAGGATAAATCGGTAGATCGTTGATAATCAGTAGAGAATTAGTTGATAATCAAGAGTGCTTGGAATAAAAAAATGCTGACTTATTATCAGTATTTACGTCTGCAGTAGGATATGACTCAACCTAAAAAGTTCACATAACTATGTAATTTTATTTCAATATTTTAATAACATTTTCATTCTGATTTTATTAGACAAAATTAAAAGACCCCGCTAGCGGACGTAGTTTTGTTTAACAAGAAGAATCACCAACCTTCAGAAACTAAAAAAAACCCATTCCCATTACATTTTTGAAACCTGACTCCCCTCACACTGTGCAAAGCTAAGCTAACACGCTGAGGCTGAGGTCGGGCATATATCTTGGGAAATGACTCTTTTTCTGTGCAGATTCAGTGCCATTCAGTGGCGTTCAGCTGAGGAATGGGGTTTTAAGGATACTTTAGCTATTTTGGGACTAGAAATTTTAGATCTATATGAATGGCTGTGACATGATGGATCATTTGCACATACCAGCACCAGAGCAGAAGCCTCTCCAAAACAACAGCAGCCAACCTCCATGGCTCCTTATAGGACTTCTCAATGAACAGCAGACCTGATAGACAGACTGTTTTCTACTGTTATGTTTTATTGAGAATGTCTTGTGCAACGTATTGTTGTCTGAGGCAGGGGTTGGACTAGCTTCAGTCAGCAGATATTGTTATCAGCTGTCGCTGGAGGAAGCAATCTTGCCGTGGACCGAGCTGCTTGTATCCTTGTCCAGATCATCTGCTTGTTACCAAAACAAGTACTTGGGCAGCCACAGAGAGAGATGGAGAACTGATTTGGCTGATATTGCTGTAAGAGAAGCTCCTTCACTCTCAGAAGTGGGGACACGAATCTTAGGTGGTCAGAGGGGGAAAGAGAGCAGTGGCAACTTAAAACATTTGTACAATTAGAGCTGAAAAGTTCCCATTCAAATATGAAAAGTAACTTTGCTGCAGTTATCACAGAGATCTTGAAAATCCCTTTTGTCCTGCTGAGAGACAGTTTGGTTTGGGAGTTTGCAAATATCAGGTGTTTCTGAATCAGGAATGCTGATTTCAGTACATGCAGGAGATTAACAACAAATGACTAAACAAATTGTATGTTACTGCTGTTTAAAGACCATTGAAGTTGGACTAGATGATATCTAAAGGTCCCTTCCAACCCCTACCATTCTATGATTCTATGATATGTATATATATGTGTGCATGTGTGTAAAAATCAGTTATATGATTAAAGGCTTTTAATAGTACATGTACAGGGTCAAGACTAAGGAAAGAAGAAAACTACTGCAAGGAGAAGAAATTTCTGTGTGACCATAAAACTCATTTATGCTAATTGTGTATATCTATATCCTCACAAGAGAAAGAGGAGTGTTTAAGGCAGATACAAATTATTTGTTTAGGTACTGTCAACTTAATGCAAGTCTTGATAAGTACGAAAGTCCTTCATTTGACATCAGTCAGCCTTGCATTGAGTCCTGAATTTTCCTGGGAGAACAGAGGACTGGAGACATAAAAGTGCTCTTAATGCTGAAACTTGCACTCATTTTGATCTATCAGAAGAAGAATGTAGCCAGATGTTTCCCAATGTATTTTGTTCATAATGCACACAAAACTTGCCTGAAATGGAGAGACTGTAATAATGTACCACTCATTTCATATTGCATTGCTTTCAAGTATAGTTAATTAGAAAGTAGCAGACTGTGCCATAGTTTTCATATGTACTCTTAAGTTATCGTATCTTAAAAAATTTACTGGTCTGCCCATACATGTATGTAACATAAAGGCATGGCCAAGACTTGTGTTCCAGACTATATACAGTATTAGAAATCTACTAATCTCACTTCTCTGCTTATTTCCATGCTAAGCATAGTGTATATATCATCCTAGATACAATGAGCTGGAAATTTAAGATATGTTGGTTTGCCTTTTAATCCTTTTTTTTCAGTCCACTATTCATTATTCATTTAGAATTCTTCACTATGCTTTTAAGTACGTGCCAAAATGCAGGATCTACACAAACTTCTGTTTGCAAACTAGATTTTGTAACATCTTTTCAAGGTCTTTGTAGACAAACTGCTACATCTTTTCCCCTACATCAGTTTAAATGTCCCTATATATAGCTGGCAGGAGAAAAAAGCAGGAAAAGTTTAAAAGATGTTAAGACTCTAAGTCCTATGATATTTACTATGTTTCGTAAAGAAACTCTAGTTCCTCTAATTCTGGGCTGCAAAAAGCATGAACGCGTAGTGCTATTAGAGAAGTTATAAAGACATACAAAAAAACACTCCAATACCCCCACCTCCTTCTCAATTTATATTTTTAATACCATGATTTGTAGGCTGACCTCAAGGCTTGACTCTTGTTTTGCAAAATGTTGGGACTGGCAAGGCTAAATGAAGAAATATGTTACCTAGCTTATGTTTAAACAGCACTAAATCTTTATAGTAGCTATTGCTAACGTGTGTATGTGTAAACAGACACCATATTCATAAGAAAGCTTGCACTGATTAATGTAATGCACATATGTAATGATTCTTACTTAGAAATACTTTTGACTTGGGTAAAACTGCACAGAAACTAATGATATGTCAGAGAGATCTGCTGAATGTCCAAGGACATAGTGGGCTTTTAAGGAGAATGAAGTACAATATCATGCACTGTTTTTAGAGCAAGGTATGACATAGACTAGGTGTAAGGTCACACAAAGTGTATCTAACATCAGGGAATAAAACCAACATAACATTTTTGTTACTTAAAATCTTATTATTTGTATCTTATCGTTTTTGGATGTCTGAGTTCCACAATTGCGTGACATAAACTGCATAGTAAAACAACTGCTGATAAAATTTTAATGAGTATGATCTGTCTGTTCCTCTAACCACTTTTACAGATCCCAAAGTAGCTTAATTGGAGAGAGCACTGATGCAGCTGGTATAAATGCAGTTATTATTTTAAATAAAAGACTTAGTCAAGCTGATTGAATACCTTAGTACTTAAAATATTGGCAAAGATTATTCTCCTTTTTTAATGTTTATCTTTGTTCCTAGAATATTTTTTTTGGAAAAGAATGGTTAGGGAACTTCTTTTTGACTGAAAACTCATAATGAAGGAGTTAATGCAGCAAAACCATGGTAACGAGCATAAATGTTATCCTGATTAAAAAACAAACATATATTTGACAAGTTCACATATGATACTAGCAGCTTTATCTATCTACAAATATATCATAAGGAAAGGATGTTGCACAATCCAAAATTCAGACCTCTTTTTTTTTTTCAATTAATTCTAGCTCACCAAGCACCAGACAAGTAATCTTCAGCAATAAGAAAGCCATGGGCAGCATGTGCATTTTGCATAGAGCTGCATTCCATTCATTCACTGAAATTAAAGCTAAATGGAAACTGGAGTTCCTCAGGGCAAGAACCCTAACTTCTAATTACCAAAGGCAAAAGATAAACTGGAAAAAAATATTCTTTCAGATATGGCTAAAATTATGATGTGAGTCTTAGAAATATTTATCTCTCCTTCCATAAGTGAACATTCTTCTGAAGTTTTTCTTGGACCCTTATTGCTGTTTCGCAATGATCTAAGGCTTTATTTGTAGTCTTAGCAGTGCTTATACAATTACATAAATCTAAAAAAATAGAATATCTGAGTATTCTAAATTCCGGTTAAAATGAGTCAAGTGAAAAATGAACTATACCTCAGTGTTTCATCTACATTTCAGAGGGTCATACATTCATGTGCTCAGCAGGCTGCAGAACGAATGATCTTGTCATGGGAGATCGTCTGGTCTTCTCTGAAGTCCCAAATATAATTAAATGTCTAATGTGTATTCACAAATATATTCAGCCACAAAAGGCAGCAGTGTCCAAAATCTCTGGTATTCCTGAAAAAATCCTAGCTGGGCCAAGTTAAAAATGAGACTGTCTCCACTGGGAGCTTGTCTTTGAGAAAGCACTCAAGAAAGCCAAGGCTAATTAACTGAAAGTACCAAAAGTTGATTAAATAGCTATTCTTGTGCAACTGAGGATAGGGCTGGCTGAACTGTGCTACACATGCTCTATCCCTGTGTGACACCACCACTCGTCTCTCTTACTGCACCCTCCACAGAGTAATTCTGCAACACTAGCACAGTAATTAAAGCTGATTCTTCCCATGTCAAACTGATTGCACAGGTCCCAGATGGCTGTATAATTCACGTGGAGTATATCCCATGTTTTTCAAACCATCAGGCACTGTGTAAGTGAGGTATATATCCATACAATGTGTCCATATTTTGTGCTTGTCTTCGAACACCATATACAAACCAGGTCCAAAACTATCATTTCATATGTTAGTACAGGGCATATGCCAAACAGTGTCCGACCTTTCACCAAGAAGTAGTGTCTAGGAAGGCTGAAAATCCCTGACAAATACAGAAAGTGATCAGAAATTGCCCAGGCGAGATTTCCAGGTAGGAAGAAGGCACGTGCTGGGAAACAGAAAAACAACAAACCATGGAACGTGCCAAGAATGGCAGTTTTGTTGTATCATTCACAGCTATTCATGCTATTACTGTTGGAAAATATGGAAATACAGATTTTAAAAGTCCTTCTGCAGAAGCATGTCTTCCTACTGACTAATGAAATCATGTAATCAGAAATCTGCATTAACAACTAGAGTTGGATCAAACCCAATTCTGATTTTTTGCATAATTTATCATGATTATAGTTCACCTTTTTCTGTTTCTCATTTCAGAAAAGTCATATTAAAGATATACAACTATAATTTCTCCAGTTTAGGATTAAAGAAAGCTTTAGGAGGAATGGGAAAAGACACGCTAAGAAAACCTCTCAGTAGCTGTTTATAACAAACACCATACAAGATACAGGATAAAAAATATACAACACTTAAAAAATGCACAGTATTTAAAAGGGAACATAATTTTCAATACTTCGACTGGAAGTGTAACCTGTTGCCAATAGAGTAAACTGGATTTTGTATGCAGAGTCCTTAGCAGAGCACAGTAGATCTGACTCTAAACTGTTTCAGATCACAAACTGAGTAATGGTGGCTCAAATCTTTTACATGTACTCTCCTTTGTGCTCCACAAGAAACTCTTGTAGGTAAGAAGTCCCTAAGCTTTTGGCTGGCTGCCTGTCTTGGGATGTTCACTTTCTCCTTCAGACTAGGCTAGAGGCAAAAACGGACGAAAAAAGAAAAGCAGGAAAACATTCAGGACAGCTCTTAGTACTAGGTCCCACTCACAAGTGTGTTACTGGGTTTGCACTGATAAATAGGGAATCAAAGCAGAAAGTTGAAACAGATCAGAAATCACTGTATTTCTACACTGCAATAGGTACTGTATGCTGCCATGAGGAGGCTGGCTACCATGCCCTTCTCCTCTGGAGAATATATTCTTCACCTAGTAGGAATTTGCTGAATGTTGTATGCTTCCCTATTAATTTTGAATATCAGGGCCGAGAAATGTGCACCTGTGGACCCCGATACACATCTGGAGCAACATTCCAGCAAGCACTTGCAATGACTCATCAGCTCTGAAGCAGTTCATCCCTCCAATTACTGAAAACAATAATACCTTCAAAGTCCAGTTTTAAGGCTTTTATCTAGAACCTCTTGTCCAATGCTAAAAAATAATTAATTACTTCCTCTGATACACCTGGAGATTCAGAATGCTTTATGGGGAATGCTCTAAAACTAAATTCTTATTCACTGAAGAGCTCATTTTCATGTCAGTGCCTTAGCTTAGTCTGTTATATTAAGGACTTGTAAACAAAAAGTAAAACATTACCTACTTAGTGATGAATTTATGAAATTATCCAAATATAAGGTAGAAGAATATATATTTTGGAAAATAAAATGGGAACTAAGTAATCACTGTCAAGCTAGGCCTTTGGTTTTCACTTTCTTTTTCAAAATTAAATTATTAAGAAACATAGGACAAACATAACACTATATCTTTTATTATAAATAGATAAGATCCAGATATTGTCACTGATGTTTTTGCATTACAGCTCCCATGATAACTGTGAAGTTTCCTTCTGCTTTGCAATACACTTAAAGAAAGCAGAATCAGTCCTTAAAAAGATTATCATTTTATCAGAATTTGGCCTGTCAGCATACCCCTTGTTTTCTTACCCTAATAGTAACAAATAGGATGCTTGGGTAGAGGCCTCAAAGCCTCAGACTTTTAATTTGAAGGATGATGCAGTGATAAATTATCTCAGTCTTTTCCTTTTATTAATTGAGCAAGTCAACATGCTGTATTATTTGATTATACTATTTTCTTTATAAGACCTGCATTGTGGAAATGAATACTAATACTTGCTATGCAGTTTCTGGTGAAAAGCATGTTACCAAAAGACACGGTTACTGCTGGAGTCTGTTGTCCCACAAAATTGTGTGAAATTCTTTCACTCTTTGAAATGTGGAAAAGCAAACACAGTGAAGGCATAAGACATGGATGAACTGTGAGGAAGAACAAACAGTCCTGATAAAATTTACACAATTATTGGGTAAATGCACAGACAGTTAAAAGAAAACACGTAAATCTGTGCTGTCAGTCACAGTCTTAATCCAGTCCTGGCTTTCTCTTCAAGGTGCCCGAAGCAGAGACTTGGAGCAGCTGATTGGACTGTGAGTTTCTGCCAAACCTATCCCCCATCTCCAAAGCAAATCTCTCAAATCACTCAGGCAGCTGCTACACCATGGCCAGAGAGAGGCCAGCATGGTAGGAGTCCTGTCATACTCAAGACACCCTGGTGCTACACAGCATGAGTGCAAGTTGTCTTCAAGCATCAAGCAGGCAATGTCCAATTTCTGCCTTCCCACCTCTCCCACTCACCAATCTGCCCCAGTTGCAGGTAACTACTGTGGTGAGAGAGAAAGGCTGATTACTGAAAGGTAATTACTTCTAGAAGGTCAAGAAGCACCATACAAATACTGTGGAAAGAATTTCAATGTGAGATGCAAACAAGGGTGAGGTACATTTTCAAACTAGAGTGACTCCTATAGTCAAATTATCACTATAGAACCAGCCTGAGGCCTGTCCAAACTGGTGGATCCGGAAGCACTCTTGATTCCCTTGGTGAGGGCATGCTGGAGGGAAAGTCAGACACATGCTATCTCCTCCCTGCCTGGATTTCCACAGGAAGCAACATGGAAGTTGAGCAAAGAGGTGCCACATGCTCAGCAAGACCTTGATAGAGGCTTGAGGAGTCCAGGATCCTCACTGCACAATAGCATGGTCATCTGCCCTCAGCCTAGAAACAGGTTGGATGTGGCAGCTGCGTCTACCAGGGACCAGGGATACCTGTGTCCCACAGCAAATGGGAAAGATCCTTGAAAAACGATGGAGTGAGGTTTGTTTTTTAGCAGCTATTAGGCCAGGGTGACCTAATGGTGCTGCAATTTCACATACTCACATTCCTCAATTCAAACCTACCATGAGCTAATCAATGATCCATTTGTTTCCCCATTGGATAGCAAATAATAGGGGTTTAGATGCCAAATAGGAATGCAGCACAACAGGGGAAGTTTAAAGCTCCTATTTATTTGGGACTTCCCCATATTGAGGTTAGCAGCAATAGGAGGCCCAACTGAGCAGGAAGGATATTATGGGCTATTGCCCGCTCTTTGCAATCAATTCCTTTCAAATCAAAGCAGGATGTAGCCCTGTCATCCTGTTTGAAAACATTCTTTGCATATTGGAGTATTCAATGCTAACTGAAAATGTGGCTAAAAGGTTTCTTATGGCCACAGAGATCAAGAGACATATATTTGTGAGGATGAGCGTCACAGAATAACTTTTCATATCATCCTGCTAGCTCACTGCACCTGTGCAGGCATTGTGTTTTTTAGGAAGTGTTTCAGTTTACAATATCCTGTGCAGCTCAGCTGAAGCCACAGCTATTTACAGAAAATGGCAATACTGCTACACCAAAATGAGAAGCACTGGAATGTAGAAGTTCAGTGTTTCTTGATCCTTATCTGGTGCTGACTGTCATATCCTCACACACAGAAGAGATTATTTAACTATAAGGTAATTCCATTCAGATCAGTATTTATCTCTATGGTCATATTTTTTTTTTTTTAATTTCAGGTAATCCCTTTTGAGGAGAGTAAAAATCTCTTACCTTGAAGGAAAAGAATCAGCCAAAATGTAAGGTATGCAAAATAATATCATTGGCACTATGCCCATATAAGACACTGATGTGCAGGCAGGATGTTCTGTTAAAGGCATGTTTTGCCAAATCTTAGCATCAAAGTACCAGCTAGTTCTGTGGGCACTAATAACGAACTATAAAGTCCACCTGTTTGCATGCTGCATCATAAGGGTAGCTTGCTTTTAATGACACTTTCCTTCCTACATTTTTATTTCCATTTCACTTTTAAGAGATTGCATATTTAAAAATTAATTTCCATGTTAATAATGTTAATTTGGTAATATTGTGGAGTTTTATTTCTTCTGAATAACAGTGTAACTTAAAATCAGATAAAAGTAACTTGCTAGACAGCATGCTCCAAACTTGTAAATCTTATTAGGCATATTGCCAGGCAGAGAGCTACCTGAAGTCAACAAACTTTCCTTTGAACTCAAATGAGCCGTAAGATGATGTCTCCCAGGCAAAACCCTGGGACTGCTCCTCCACAGGGAATTCTAGGTACGGTGATTGGCTTTACAGATTAATCTTTTGATTTGGAAGCTTGTGTTTTAAGAATATAACAGTTTTTCAGATAATGTAGCATCAATGTGTGTAAGCTCCTTAAATATGACCCCCTTATTTCTAGGGAGTCAGTCTGTGTGGAGGGATGTGCTCTGTGGGGCCTGTGAGCTGTCACCAAACACTCTGGAAGCCTTTTAGGGTGGTTGGCCTATACTCTGAATGATTGCACATCCAAAAAAAAAAAAAAAGGTCAGAATTAAGTTAGAAGGATTTGTCAGCACTTGTTTTGTTTCACAGCTCAGAAATGCAGTTCCATACAGAGCGGGTATTATTAACCAGCATGCAATTTCTCCAGGATGGTGTGTCATGAATCACGGGTTGCAGGACATCCTCCTGAAAGGCTCTAGAAATTCTGAGTCACTTTTAAAACAAACACTACACAAAGGCAAGCAAGACTGAACTAAGGTAAATATGAAAATACTGAGATGCAGGAATAGGATCTATTCCTCTGTCTCCTCCCAACAAACATGTTCCCTCCCTTCTGCAAACCACGAGAAACTCTGAGAGCTGTGGCTTCCCTTCAGGAAGGATTGCCTCTCCATCTGCACGTGTGCAGCCTACCAAATCAGAGTTTGAGTAAAGCTCTGTTCCTAACTTCAGGAACTGATTGACTCTGAGTAAATGTTGTGTAATGCTACTTTCCTTTCTTGATGGAATGCACTAGGGGATTTATTGTAATCTCCTCTGACTTTTTTTTTCAATGATGCATTTTTAAAGTAGTTTTTTTCTTGTTTGGACATGTCATGAAAGAGTAATCACGTGACATTCTTCCACGGTGCCAAGGTCTTTTTCCAAAAGATATGCCTGCACTGCATAAAATATACAACTGAGATTTGCACGTCAATTAAGACTCCAGTTAAAAATGGAATAGACTG
This sequence comes from Urocolius indicus, assembly GCA_013401255.1. Lineage (NCBI taxonomy): Eukaryota > Metazoa > Chordata > Aves > Coliiformes > Coliidae > Urocolius > Urocolius indicus. Next base: position 208,653 of record WBNH01012601.1, read on the forward strand.
AGTAGACAAGTCATCTCTTCAAGGGCGGAAATGCAAGCTAGCCCCTCATGGCTGGAAATCATGGCTGAGCACTAATACCCTAGCTTTAAGCTGGTCTGTTTCCAATAAGAAATGAAAATTGATGAAACTACCTGAAATATTTGTAAGGAATTCAAACTTGATGGAAAAAATAAGTACACACTTCTTAGAAATCAGATCAAAATGGAGATAAAATAAATAGATACCTGAGAGCAATGTCATGTTTTTCTACTTCTTTCAGGTTTACTTTTTAGAGCCTTGAACAGATGAACAGAAGTCGAATATAAAGATGCATGCAGTGGATTTTCTAAGTATTCAGATAGGCTGAATAAACAAAAGGTTGGAAAGCAGTGTGGTTTTCTATTCTCCATGCAGTGCTATCTCAGATCCAGCGAGGTTTGTTAGATTCCATATTGTCTGCACTTACCGGAGGGGTTCTGACAAGCTTTGGGGCTTTTCTTGTTTTTTTTCCAATTCCATCATCAGTAACTCAAAGGGATAATCTGGTTTGCATTAACACATAGCTCTGTGTATCAACCTGAATATTTAGATCAAATAGAAAGAGCCATTTTCAGACATTTCAGAGCACAGGGTACTTCAAGTAATGGAAAATTTGTAACAAAAACACTTTGTGTGTTTCTAGCAAGCTGGCAGATGTTACTAACTGACTCTATTTGTTCCACTCCTGTAGTTTTTACAGCTGTAAGTGTAATCCAACATTAAACATGGTACACATCTTTGTTCTCTAAAATGTAAGTATTGTAATATAGATATAACAGTTTGCTTAACAGGTTACTCAAACATGATAATTTAGCTTAAACGGAATGTGATTTAAAATATTTACTGAATGTCAAAATTTCCACAAAACATAAGCATCTGTCTCTGGACTAAGCCAGTTCAAGCAGAATTCCTACTGAATTAAGTGGGAGTTTTCTTATGTTAGGCTTTAATTCCACTAGCAAGGCACTTTTTGCCTGTAGTTAATGGTCAGTTTGTAGGCTTTTGCCACATTTTGAAAAGTTAGTCCAATTACTTCCCAAATTATCTTCTATGATGACAATATATCTGTGAGATTGCAAGAAAGGGAGAGAAGAAGTTAATGATAGTTATATTCTTCAGATGAAAGTACTTTTATCTGGGGAAAAACTCCACCACTATTTATCACAAACAAATGAATTTTTCCAGCAAGCTCTTATTATTATCCTATGCAATTTGATAAAATATTTTAATCACACATAGTATGTTGTTTGTTTAGCCAAATGTCTGGTCATCTAATTACATAACAGAACACTTGTAAAAACATTGCCATGATTGACATGACTATTATGGAAACTAAAACATACATATTTGTTATATTTTTTATTAGGTTTACAGACATTTTTTCTGTAAATACAGTGTCTTACAAAATCGAAGTACCTTTTAAAAAATAACATCAGATTTTATCAAGCTAACAATTTTTAAGGTCTTCCTATATTTTGTACCTACTTTGTAGTCTAAAATAAATCTCTAAATCTTTGCCATGTGTACAGAAACAGTGTGAATCTACATGTCCTGGACTAGCTACTTTCATCTTTCTCAAATTATGGACACCTAAAAATCTTCCTGTGCAAATACGAATCTATTGACAATGAGCATTCTTTTCTAAATTACCTTTCCTTAGGCCCTCAGAAGTGGGCATCAGGGGCCCACAGACAACAAGTTCAAAACTAGTGCTTCAAAAGTAAGATAGCAGCTTGCTTCATTTAACTGCTCTGGGGACATTGGACAATAGGAAAAAAAAGTCAGACCTTTACAGTCTTGGGGGTTTTGTCATTTTCAGGTTTGGTTTGTGAATTGTTTAAGTTGTGAACTAGAGAATAGTTGTGGGATTGTGGAATACATAATCCCATTTTACAGAGCACAGGACAGGAGCTGCACACCTATGGTAGCATGAGGAGATTCAGAAGTGCACACCATAGTAAATACATAGTAAAGACATGTCTCTATGAAGTGCACTTCTTTAAGTGATGACTGTATGAAATTTCCCATCAGCATCATGTCATTGATTTTAATAGTTATTCTCCACTTACAGTAAAATCAGCTGATAACCAATTTTATAGTAGTTAATATGTGAAGGTAAACACAAGAAAAGATGAATAATTCCTTTAGTTTTGGTGGGAATGGGGTATCAAAAATCTATTTATGGCAAAGAAAACAATTGTTGATTTTTAGCTCAGGTCTCACCACACGAACAGTAGAGCTATCCTCAATAGTATCTATTCTACTCCTGTTCAGTTTGGGGACATACGGTCATGTCTGAGATTATATTTACTAGTTCTAACTCCATGCTCAATTGCTTCATTCAGTGGTGTGCTGTTGGAAAACTGGTCTGTCCTTTGTGAGTACCTGTACAGATGAGACTTTGTCCTATAAACGCAGCAGACTGCTTTCAGCTTGGCATGCTGAAGTTTTCTCTCTGCAACCTCTATTCCAATCAGTGGTAAGGCACGAATCCAACCTGGAGTACTGATCTGTTCCAGCTGTTGGCATTAATGCTACTTTCATTTTGCAATCACAAGGTAAATGCAAGACATGAAACATGTTTGAAGGCATTTTGTCAGTGACTTCTTGTTAGCCAGCAGCATGCCTGGCTAACAACAGGGCAGCTAATACGGGTTTTTAGAATTGTGAAATCCCATAATGCTGATCAGTGATGCTGTGGTAAAGCCACAAGCCAATCAATGAAACAATCTTGTCTTGCAGACCAGAAGGGTTGTCAGAAGAGCCAGATCCACAGTTAGAGGAAGACCCCATTAAGCTGTTGGGAGAGCCTGCCCTTATCCAATATCACTTATCCTTATCACTTATCCAATGAAGATGAGACCTTAAAGAACCTGTAAAAAACCCCAAAACCAAAAAAGAATAACTTTTGATCCTTGAAATACATCACATCCAAATTTTAAAAATAAGAAAAACTGAAGCTACGTTACAGCTCAAATTGTCCCATCATATAGGTAGGAACGACACTGTGGTCAACAGGAATTTGTGGTCTTTTGTTACTTTCTTAAGACCAAGCCGAGGGAGCGCGTGAGGAGCCAAAGGAGACAGACAGCTTGCTAAGCTCTCTTTTCTCATGTGGTTGGGGAAGGGGCTCTGCAGTAGACAATCTTGAGGAAACCGCTACCTTCTGTAAGGGTACACAGGAGAACGGCTTCCTGGGAGAAACAGTGGCTGCCTCTGTTGGCAACCTCCTCCTTCCAGCACTAAAAGCCAGAATAGAGTGCTAATTCTCATCTGTGTCAAAAATAAGAATGTGACCAAATTTAATTTGCCCTGCTGTATTGATAAAGTATTTACAAAAGAGTTTCACAGCAGTGAAACTTGGGAAGCAATTGTTCTGCTTAGCAGCAAGGGTATGAGGAATGTGAGATGAGTATGTGCTCTCTGAGTTTGGGACTGAAATCTATACTGTCACCTTTATCCTCCGTGAACCCTCATTTTCAGTGAAGTGAAGGTCATGTAAAATGACTCTTTACGGGCCCACATCCACACCCAGCCGACTTCAGCATTTCCTAATTAGGTTATATTCAATCTTTATAAATGTGCTTGTAATAGATGTGGTACTGTAGTGTAATCTCAACTGATATTATTCACTTCCCAGGAATGTACAGCTGAAGCTGCTCTGCAGGCTCTTACTGAAAACAATGGGCGTGCAGCTAACAAATAAAAGTAGCTATTTTACATGCCCTGCTCTATTTGGATGCCATTGTTGAAGTGATGTCTGCTGAACAGGTATTCACATTAGAAAAACAAGCACAATTACAATTTTCTGATGTGGCAGCTATTTTTGAGACTCATTAAAGCTTGCTAGTGCTTTTCCCATGCAATGAAAAACTGGAATTGCCTGTTGTAATATTGGCTGCCAGTTATGAATGGTTTCAGCTTGCATTTTATAATGAAGAAATGAGCTCATGCTATATAATTGCAGGCTATCCCCAAGAATATTTTTATTCAGCGTTATTGTCAGACTAAATTAAAACCGCCGAGGAGCCTGATTCCTCAGGATGCCAGGTGCTCTCAGCTCCCACAGTAGTTAAGGGAAGAGTACTCAGCAGTTTCAGAATTAGTCCCTAAACGCTGATAGTGATCCGTAAATTTTCATATTAAGCAAGACAACATTTTGTAGAGCTCTCACAATTGTTTCACGCTTCTTTTTCTTTGTAAAGGGCACAATTATTGCTAAAAGTAATATTTGTTCTATACCATATCCATTTATTATGTTTATATGAGCTACTGCAATATCCTTTCAGGTGACTTTTGGTTTACTTTTCATCTTCTAAGCTTAAACCAGACTTTAACATCCTTTTATTAAAGTGTAATCCATGATGTATTTGAAGCTGCTAGTGACCACAAGCAGTGGCATTCATTTGCCTAACACTAGAAGCACATTTGTATCCCTTCCCACCAAATGAAGTGGCAAGTTCAGCAGACAAAAATGCCCTGAGTTTAGAGAACCCAGAGAGAACAGATGACAAAAGAAAGGAAAAGCCCTTTGGGGCAAGATGTGAACTGCCACCTCCTTTTACCAGGGCAATCACCGCTTCAGCCCATACACTCCCCCAAGTAGTACTGGGCAGCCTTGGAAGGTGTGGGAAGTTTGGTGCCTGCACACACTCAGTAACTCCACTTGGTGTTTCTTACGCAGCAAGAAAAGGCGGACTAGGAAAGCTAAATCTTGTGCAGTGTTTGAATACAAAAAAAAAGCAGAAAGTCAAACATCCATCATTAATATGTATGAGGTCGGGCAAAAGCCTTGCTCAAGCTGTGAGTCAATTAGTCCTTCTTTTCTCCCCTGGGACCAAAGTGTTATCGCCATGGAGGATAATGAGTTAATGTCAAGTGAGGTCTGCTGGAGCTCAGAGGTCATGCAACGAGTGGAAATAATGGGTTCCAAATATTATAAGTCTTTCAACACTGTTTTCTAGGTATTCTGTTAAGTATCCCAGTGGGATGTTTCTTTTCGTCAAATCTAACCACATTTCTCTGGACTTTCTTCTCTGAGTGATTTCAAATATATCAAGAATTTAGATGAAAAACAGATCTGTATTTTTTCATTGTTTAAAAAAAATGGTAGTAAATGCTCACTTCTCAGAAGAGTGATAGTGATTTTATTTATAGAAATTCCCCAAGTGACAGTTACAGAAATAATCTGTGGCAAACAAGTTACCAAGATTTTTTTTTTCCCTCATTCAGATCACATTCTTTCTTTCCAATGCTGCATAATAATTTCCATGAGAAGAAGCTGTATGATGTAAACCTGATCATCGTTTTGACTTGATAAGAGCAAGCAGTAAAGGAAAACAGTAAGGTTGGGGGAAACAGCCTCCAAATAAGATTGTTATAAAGAATATGGTTTCACTGTTCTCTGGGCTCTGTGAGAGAACAGTCTAATTTGCCGCAAAGTCAGACTTATGTTGTGAATCTGTTGGGAAAATAGAAAAAAATGCAGATACCGGAAACATAAGACTATGAAAGGAGGCTGTGGAACTTTTATCAGTGAATGATAAAACATTCAGGAAAATGGAAGATAAATGAACACTTGTAGGAATAGCCCAGGCATGTGGTTGCCCAACTTGACCACAGTGCCACGGGGATCTGAGAGGGACTGTGAAAGGTGGCTGGGGAGATGAGTTTGTGTGTGCTATGTAGCAGCTTGTTTCATGGAACTCTAAAGGAGTTGCACCTCCCATGGAAAAGAGCATGGTGAGGTCCAGAGGTCTTGGAAGATTTTAGAAGTTCAGTGCTTGATCTTGCATCAGAGCACAACGTGGGGGAGATGACAACAAAGTCAATGTCAAAGACACTACAGCTCTGTCCCTCTATGAGGTAACTTGTCTGACACATGGCATGTCTGACGTGCATGCATTGTTAATCCATGGGAATTGTTGAAAAATAGACAAACATTTAGACTATTCCTATATAATATGGTTAAACACTATTTAGCAAGAATATTTCAGAATGCAATCTTCAGGAGCTCTGAAAAATAGTGTTAGTTTTTGAAAAAAAAGGTTTTTTTAACATTTTCTCGTTTATGCTGGTAGTATGAAGAGTGTTTACATAAAATAGTTCAATTTCTTAGCTTCCAGAGCTTATGTTAATCCTGTGTACTTTGAGGTTCATAAAAGTACAGCTTTTAAACAGACAATTTTAAAGCATAACCGACTGGTTTACAATCCTCACTAAACTTACGATCTAGCTCCAGCTGAAAGAAATGCAAAAACACCACAGACTTGAGTGGGCATGTGTAAATAAACCAAATAGTATGATGAATAGAAGTCATCTTGATTCAGCAAAGCACTTAAACAGATACTTACATTCTCTAGATATCATGAGGATGTAAGTATCCAAGTATTTAAGTATTCAAGTATGCCTGCCATTTAGGAATCATTGGACCATGCTTTAAACTCAGGAGAATTAGCATAAATTTGTTGTGGAAAGAGACCTAACAGCACAGAATCCTTCCCAGTGATCAGTTCAAAATCTGCATATTAATAATGCTGATACTTTAACTACTAGAAAGAAATTCTGAACCAAGGGTCTCCTGGGAACCTTGTTTCTGTCTCTCACCCCTACACTTCTCTCATTCATGGTTTCCCATAACATACTAAGTTGGGAAAGAGGTTGGATTTTTTTTTTTATGCAGAGAAACAGAAATGTTTCTCTAAATAATTACTGTCTCAAAACACTGACAGTATTTATGTGTACACACAACACTTTCCTATTAATACGTCCTTTGCTTCTCCATAAGAGAACAAATCAATACCATTGTGGCCTAGGATACCATTGAGCACAGTGCAGGGCAAAGAACATGCTCCTTGTGCTGGGGGATGCAACCTGCCTTTGATAACCTTGGGATGACAAACATGGGAAAGGTAAGAGCAATGATACAAAATCAGCAGAAATGCCAAGGCTGCAGCTTCAGGACAAATAGGCTTTTAGGGCTAAAGAGAAATGGGTCATCTCTTCACTATGGTGAAAACCAGCATGAATCTCAGAAGGGATAAAAGACAAGGAGAAAATTAAGAGGCAAAACTGAAGCAGGTGCTGCCATTCAGAGGTGCAGGAGGTCATGATGTGGAAGAGTGTAGGGTAGAAATGTGCGTTAAATCAACTGTGGTGCAGCAGAGTGGCACATGGAGGTTTGAAACCCAGCTCTGAGAAAGGGAAAGTAGAGGCAGGGATGTGTGACATGACTGGGACAGACTTTTGAGTGTGCTGCTGCAAAGTGTTGCCAGCCTGTTTTTATAGCAAATGAATTCACGTGTCTGTCTGGTTTGTCCCCAGAAGTGGTTGTGTGCATGTTCTTCAGCTTCAGCATATGAAGCCACATGCATGCATGCTCACACACGTGTCCTTTTTGAACTAAAAAGAAGTGTGAGCAATGTCATCCCTGCAGTGTCCCCTTTAAAAAGTTTTAAACTGCTTAAATTCGGTTCCTAAGTGAGAAAGTAGTCTCAAGAGTAGAGATGGTAGATTAAAGGTCCTGTGGAGTACACTCATGCAGGATAAATAATTGAATAACTGCAAAGTTGGAAATTTCTCCAAAGAAGTCAGGATTTATTACAGAATTATTTTTTTCTTTTGCTTACACAAACTTTGTAATAGCTGTTTTCTCTGACTGTCCTTTTGCATAAACTGGGAGCAGCCTCTGGGCTACTCTCAAATTTACTTTGGCTTCTGCAACAGCAATTAAGAATTACTGGAACTGTGCTGTCTCTGGCCATGCCTTCAGTACATTTGTAGGCCTGGGGCACAAAGCCATCCCGCTCCCTTGGGCAGCAGTGGGGCTACTCACTCCAGCCACCTGCTCAGGCAGTTCCTGCTCCCAGCCAGGGGGCTGCATGCCTGGCAGGGGGAGCAGGAACTGCCTACACCAAGCCCTTGCTCCAACAGAGCAAGCAACTTCACAACTTCACCCTCAGCTATTGAACTGACACAAGGCGAGGGGTCGGGGCTGGGATTTTATTTTTCAAATCATATTATGTAAATCAAATGGCTAAAAAGATTTTCATAGAATTGAAAATACTTCAGTAATGAGAAATTTCATGTGAAAGAGTGGTATTCACTTTTATTTAGACAGCAGGATCCTAGTGTGATCTGCTGCATATGACCTGATGTTTCCAGCCCAGGGACATCATCCTGTATGTGTAAGGGCACAGCAGTCTGCGGGCATATTGAATACTAGAGTCTTGACACCTTGAAATGGAAATGTTCTCTGAATTTGGGCACTGTATTTACAGAAAAGAAAATACAATTGCCCTGTGGTAAAGTGCTTTTTCGTCCAAGTGTTCTAATGCTAACAATGCAAAGAGAGCAAAGGGGAAAATTCACCCAGATGTGGGTATGTAAATGTATTTTAAACTAAGTATACACTTACATACAATGCATCCACTGTTTACACTTACTTAAAAATGCCATACATAACGTAAATTATGCAAATATTTATACAAATACCTTAGCCTGGGTAAGGTATGTACCACATTTGATGTTTCAATAAATGCAGATGCAGTGCTTGTATGGTAATGCCAAATGCAACATTTTGCAAAATGACCCTTCCGGAGAGCTGTCAGATCCTAAGTGCTGAGTTCAGGTACCTGCCACCAGAAACCTCTGGGAGGATGTTACCGTGAGAAATGAAACAATAGCAGGGTCTCTTATTTAGATTAACCAAGGACTTGTAAAAAAATTAACATCAGTATTTATGAGCTTCCTAGTCAATAACTTGCTGGACCGCCAACAGCTAACCCGAGCGCCTTCCCGCTCTGGGCAAGGCAGTTTCACCTGCATAACACAGATGGGCAGATGCCCTTAAATCTATCATTAAAAGGGCTCTTGGTGGCGGCGGGTCCCGCAGAGGCGATGCCGAGCGCTCTTTATCGCTGCCACGCTCCGTCCTCTCCGCTGGGCGGGAGGAGCCGCCCCTGCGCCTCACCGGCTCTCGCTGGGTTTGCCGTTTACCTGCAAATCGCCTACCGTAGAGTGACGACAGCCAGAGCGCTACCTAAAAACGCGTAAATAATGGAGGAAGGGCAGGATGAATGAGCGCAGTGAGCGCTCCTGCGGAGAGCGGGCGGAAAGCTTCACCCTTGACGGATAGGGGCGTCCAGGAGGTGAGGGTTTGAGCGGAAACATCGTCGGCTTTTAAGCACCTCTCCAAGCTGGCAGTGCCCAGGAGAAGGGCGCCGGAGAGGACGGCTGCCTTCCCGAGGGCTTTAGCGGGACACTGCCGCGATGAGGAGTGAGCTCCCCACCCCGCCATGAGCTAAAAAAGAAAAAAGGGGTGGGGGCAAACCCGCTGTTATTGTTACTGCGGTTGTTTGTCGCCTCTGTGCCCGCGTTCCGGGCGGCGCTCCGCGCTGCCGGGATTTCCCTGCAGCCCGCGCTCCCCCCGCACCCCCGCCGGCAGCGCCGCCTCCCAGCGGCTCCGCTCGCCGCCCGCGGCCCCGCGCCGCGCCCCCGGCACACGGGGCGCCGCCGCCCGCGCACTGACAGGCGCTCACAGGTGCCGCGTTCGCCTCGGGACGCGGAGGGCCGGCCCCGCTGCCCTCCCGGCTCCGCAGCGGCGGCACGGAGGGAGGAAAGCAGCCAGGCAAGGAGGAGCAGCCGGCAGCATTGTAAGTCGAGGAGAGGGGGGTGGTGTGTGCGCGGAGCGGAGCGGGCAGGGCCGCCACCGCCGGGGCCGGGAGGCCGGCAGGGGACTGCACCGGCACCGCTGACCCCGCGGAGCTGCGCCGCACCTTCTTGGGGGGTAGGTGCGGGGGGAGGGAGAGAGAGGCATTTTAGGGTGGCCAGGGGGAGTATCCATTAATCCCTGTGTTTGACTGCCCGGGGGATTTATGCCGGAGCAGTCGTATTGCTAACACCATCTCGAGGTGTTTCTACAGCGCTGAAATTCTGAGATGAAATTCTCCTCTATAATCGGTTTAAATTTCCTTCCCAGTGTTTTTTTGACATACCAGATTTTTAAGCCCTTCTCTTGAAGGCAGAAGGCATACCCGCATCGCCCCGAAACGGCGCGGGATAGTTTTGGGGAAGGGGGGGTGGAGTTGTTTATTGCTGCTGTTGTTCGGGATGTCCCCTTTTGCCTCGCCTTTCTGGCTTCACAGCAGGGCTGGGGCTAGGGCCGGGCCGAGTCTTCGGCCGGGGGAAGGCAGCTACCCGGTGCGGTGCTGAACGTGGAACAAAGAATTCAAGCTTGGAAGAGGTAAAGGGGATCTGATTTATTTGCAGTTGAAATAAAAAAGGACCAAAGTAGAGGAAGTAATTGATTTAGGACTTGCGTCACTGTAGATCATTTTTTTTAAAAAAGAGGAAGAGGATTTACAATGAAATATTTACTGTAACAAATATGATCATGATTTCTTATTTGTCTTTGAAAAATATTTGGGGGATGGAGTCAAGGAGAGATCTCAGAGTGAAATCAGTCATGCACAGACCATTATTTTCAGTTACATGTAGGTTATAAGTACATAACATTGTTAGCAAAGTGGAGGGTAAAATATTGGAGGCTTGAAGGTGTGAAAATCTAAAGCTGAGCAATTCTAAAGATACACACTAGCAGAAATCTTATGCTCCATGTGCTGTAGTTCACGTGGTTAGAGGACTGTCAGAGATACCAAAAAAGGCATCACAATACTCAGCACAGTTCCAGGAGCAGAAATTTCCTTGCCTACAGAAAAGGAAAGTGCATTTCTGGAAGCAAGAGGTGACAGATGTGGTATCTCAGCAGCTGGCTAAACATAAAAGCAGGTACCAGCAGGTGATTACTGTTGCAAGGATTTATTTTTGAAGTGCCTTGTAATGAAAGTGTCCAGTCTTTCTTAGCATTAAGATTTACTTTAGCTCTATGACATGTTAAAAATAGTCTTTCAGCAGAAGCATTCAGAAGAGTAAGAGAAAACTCCTTCATGCAAGACACTCCTTGCTTCAAACATTTGGTTTTTATTAAAGCATGCAGAGGAGAGGAACTGGGCAGGTTCGTGGGTCGGCAGGATAGTACTGAAGGAAATGATTTTTCCTGGCCTCGGCATAAGTCAATTTTATCTGGGAAGGAAACAATGGGACCTATCTCTTCCTCAGATGAAAGATAATCACAGTTACTGTGCATCCACAGAAGTGAAAATCAGGCAGCAGAAACTACCTCTGTGGTTCTGCCTCTCTTCTGTGATGGGTAAAACCAGCTGCAGTCACCAGGAGGTGGCCTTGGTGAATTTTGGAGAGGGAAAAGATGGATATCACCTAAGAGGCAGCCCAGAGCTACTCCTTCACTGAGGCAGTGTGGCTCTGCATGTCCTTATTTGACTGCTGTGGCTAAATGTCACACTTACTTCAAAGAGGCATCTAAAACTGTTCCAAACCACTTATATCAGCTTTACTGTAACAAAAGAAGCCAGGGTTTGTGGCAAAACATATTTTACTCTCATCTTTTTGTGATTAGGTATGCTGCTTAGTCTTCTAAGCTAGATGACTTCTTATAGAAGAAATTCTGATCTTCTACTCAAATCTGAGAAATAGTTTGCGGTAGGAGAGGGAACAACCTTTTAAAACCAAATTTTCCTCTGCTTTACAGAATTCATCATCATGTTCTGCACTTCTTGCCAGTGAGGCAGTATCGCAAGAGCTCAACAAAGCACTCTGCCCAATTCTTCCCCCTGTTCCTCACCATCATTGGCACAATTGCTGTGAATTGGGTTGCCTAGTGCCTGTCCTGGCCTTTTATAATGATGTAACACACCAAAGGTTTTCACCTTCCTCCATGCAACTACTTTGTTTGGAAAAAAAAAAAAAAAAAAAAACAAAACCAACAACAAAACTAAACACAACCAACCAAACACAAACCCCCAGACCAACCCACCCTAAACCAAACAAAAGCATCACTTCTTTATTTTTTTTTTCCTTATTGTCAAGGCAGAGTAAATATTGTTTTCTCAACATCTAAACCGTCTTGGAGGGAAGTGGCAGCCTCTTTCTCCCCTAGGAGTAAAAATTGGGTGGTCAGTGCCTAGTAGGTGCAGCTATGCTGCAGAGACCTGTGTTTCCCATGAGTGGAGCACTTCCAGTGGTGGCAGTCACCTGTTGGTTGTTTATTTTGTGTGATAGAAAGGCAAATTTCCCAAATAAACTCAAATCTGAACTTAAATGGGGATGTGGGGAGAATTGTATTCAACTGGTTGAGGACTGTTTTTAAACAATTTCTTCTCTCTGTGAAGCAGACCAGTTAGTAACCAGTGCAAGTATCTAGCAGCTGTTGATGGACTTGCCTGGGTAGAGCAGATCTGAAGCACTATCTATGTAGGGGAGGGTTTTGTGCAAAGCAGTATGGGTTGCAAGTGCCAAGTACAAGCTCAGGTAAAGTTCATGCTATAGAGGTCTATTTCTAGTGCTATGTTAATTAAGAAAGATTTCTGGATGATGTTCACAAACATTAGCATTACTTAAGAAATTTTTACAGTGTTCTATATTTACATTTATAATATAAAGCACAGATATTGATCTGGTATGGTGACTGCTGGGGAAATGAGTGTAACAGGAGTAGCTGGAACTGGCTGACAAGACAACTAGCTTCCTCATAGTTTAAGGGTTAAATCAAGATGCACTATTTATTCAGAAAACACCCTGCCAAGATAAAATGAGATGATCACAAATAGATAGAGTTGGCTAGAGTGACAAGGTATATTTATATCTTCACTTGGGTTTCACTGACATTTATGGAATAAATAGGTGTAGAAAGAAATGTTTGTCTTGTGGTTCTGCCACTGCCTAAGAGTACAGGAACACAGGTAAATAATAGTTTTTGTAAGCAACAGTGAGATTTTTCTTTTGAAAGACTAAGGAACTGTTTAATGTGTTTTACTGCTTCTTTTTATGTAGAGTTTTTGTTTGGTTTGGTTTTAAGAGAAGAGTAAGCCATTTGCAGACCACTTATAGGCTGAGCCTACATTCCTGTAGCACACTTCAATATCTATACCTCTGACCAAATTGTACTTTTATCACCATAGTAGCTTTTAATTTGAGACTAAAATGCATATTTAGCAAAAGTGATTTGGAATACTGTTATATTTATCTTTGAAATTACTCAAGTTGCACAATACTCTTAAAACTTGATGACTAGTATCTCATGAATGTTAGGGAGCCACATGAAGGATTTTAATTCCCACTATGTGTGGGACAGGACGACAATATACAACTTAACTATGTAAATGTTGCGTTAATGTTGTTTACTTGCACTGAATAGTAAAAGAAGACTCATCAAGTCTTATACACTGCTTTGATGTCTATCATAAAGGTTAACAGGGAACAAGTTAGATAAGGAATTAAATGGAGTGATATAACGAGTTATTGTGCTAGGGCTCATTCGGATTGAGCTAAGTGAACTTTTCTGTGGTTATATGTAAAAAGCAGCTGACCTTCTGAAGAGATACAAGTGCTAATGACCAGCTGTGGTCACAGAAATCAGGTATGGCTTTTTAGCCAGGTCTGCAAAATAGTTTAGATGCATTTAGATGGTTTTTCCCTTTTTTTAAATTGTGATCTGTAGAGAACTGTATAAAGTCATGTATTTGGGAAGATCTAAAATGTAGGGCTTGGTATATTTTATTTTTTAATTCTATCCCTTTGAAATAGCAGATGTCTCAAGTCTGATTCTCACTGTTTTGCTGTAGAAATTTTATGGGTATATGAATATTTTTGCTGTTTCTTAAACAAAGGAAGCAGGTGTTGAGTACTCATTCTAAATGTTTTTGTTTACATGTTAGAATATTAGATGCTCCTATAAAAAGAGGGGAAAAAAAGGAAGTTGTTAATCTGAAAAATCTTTCTTTTTTCAGTTAACTTTTAAAGAAATTTGTACCGCATAAGAGTGAAGTCAAACAAATCCAAAAACCTGAAGCCTGTTGTGTTGGCAAAAGCAAGTGTCTGTAAATTGTAAAATCCCTATATAAAATGGTGATGCGTATATAAGTGCATTATGGCTATGTTATTTCTCTCTTGCTTCAAAGAGTACGTGAGGTGAATGAGGTGATACGTAACAAAAGGAGAGGATTTTTTTGAAATTCTGGGCTAAAGCTGAAGGTCTTGCTCTGTCATAGTCATTTTGGGTGGTGCTGGGCAACACTAATGTAGATAGTGAAGGAACCAAGTAATGGTTGCACAAGTAATATAATCTTGGCATTTCCAACTTTGCATTCTTTGAATTTGCAACCTCATATGATATTTATAATTATGGGGTTCAGGATTCTCAGTGATACTCTACAAGGAAGATCAAAGGTGCTTTGCTGACACCTCAGTCAGCGTCTATGAAGCATTTCTCCAAAGAGGTTGTGAAACAAGTGTTCTAGCTGGCAGAGCTCTCAGTTGTGATCTTCACAAGAAGAAACCCTGATACCTGTAAGACTATGAGTAATATTGTTTCAAATCTTCATCAAGAAGCAAAGAAGAGGCAGGAAGAAGATGTCAGGCAGAATATGTTGAGGCTTAAATCTTTAGGGAAGAAGATGCTGAGGAATCTTGTTGCTTTGATAAACACTTTCTCTGGTTCTCCTATTCTAGTAAAGTTCTTTACTGTCTTTTAGGAAGGTAGTTTTCTTAAGCCGTATGACTGGGTCAGCTCCTATGCAGTAGACCGGTTTGGGTATTTTTGACTGGTTGGTTTTTCTAGTGCTGGAATGGTGCAGTAGCAACAGGTAATGTACAGGGATGTAATGCCAGTATTGCTGGAGATTTTGTTCCCCACAATTAGGTTTTTGCCTTTTTGTTTATTGCCCCTTATTTATATGGTCAAGAAGTGATTGATAGCACTAATGGATTCTTCTCATTAAGAAAGCTTGTAAATTTTATAAAAATCAGTACTTGGGTAAATTAGAACCTTAAAAAAGTCCTTGTGACACTGAAACAACTTTTAACTGTTCCTCTTCACTCTAATACTTACTAAATCTAACCTTTGCAATTATATTCATCAAGATATCAGAAACAAGTTCCATTATTTCTTCTATCTGTGTGTATCTCCAACTGCAGTTGTAGTAAAGCCTATATCATGTGTGTTTACCTTTATCTTTGTCATGAAGGTCTAAGTATTTTCTATAAACCTCTAAGTTTACCTTTTTGTCTCTATATGATTCAGTGTACACTTTGATTTAGTTTGACTTTAATTCTGTTTATTCATAAAATTGGGCAAATTAGATCTGAAACTCAGGCAAAGATTAGTTCAAGATATAGTGGAGCTTAAGTTGAATATTTTGGTTTGCCTTTTCTCTCCTGTTTTCCATGGTCAAGGTGCACACCATAAATATCCCATCTTCAATGTGACAGACTACCATTAAGGACCTAAATCTTGTTCGGGCACTCTTGCCACTACTCTTAAAGACTAATTCTGTTGGGGAATGGTCATCAGTATTTTTTTTTAATTTATTTTTTGATTATTTGATAAACTTGTCTTTTGGGAACTGAAGCATAGTTTGTTTGGTTAAAATCTGTGTCCAGAGAATAGTTAAGCCAATCTTCTCAGTGTTCACATTTCAAATGATAACTTAATTTTAATTTTACAAGCTCCATGTCAAAGAATAAAACCAAACCATCTCTGACACTAAAAAGTGTGTGCCACAGTAAGGAAAGGAAGGTGAAGGAAAAAGAAAAAGCAGGTTCTTCTTTTTGTAGTCAATGTAAAGGCCAACTATACCATTTCTCCCCAGTGCTGTGGTCCTTGCAAAAGTGTTTTTCTTCACCTTTTGCGTGACTTGTCTGTATTTATTTGGATGATGGTACATGGCTGTGTAGTCTTTGGTGTTCCTTTTCTTTTAAGGATGCATGTCTTCTACAAGTAATGTTAGAGGTTTTCTTTAAATTGGATTGACTTGAACAGTAGGAGAGCTACATGGTGAGTGAAAGACGGACAAAGAAAGAGTAGTGCCATTGATTGTCCTGCACGTTGGATGCAGCTCACATGTTTCTGCCCCAGATAAAAAAGATTATTGCTCTTCATCAAGTTTAAGACAACTATTTGCTTGCTTATGGCCCTCTAGCAGATATCCTCAGAAGAGTAACCACAGTTCGTAAGAGGGCAAGATGCAGTGTATCTGGGAGTCTTTTCTGCTTGGTGTTTAAAAACCAGATAGGAATATGGAGGTAAAGAATGAAGCAGGGTGTCCACACATAGACTGTTTACATGGCACATGGAATTGTGTTTTACTTCAGTCCAAACACTTGGAATGGAAAGGTGAATAAGAAGGGAAGTGATGCTCGCACCAGTTACAGTTTCATTGCAAAGGTAACGGTATTTACTGCTCAAAAAAACACAACTGAAGAACTGTCTTTTGTGAGATGTTATTTTTCCTACATAATTGTTAATGTATATTAGATAATTGGTTTGTCATTAGGGCTGCTGATGCTACAATAATACAAATTACAAATACAAACTGTAGAATCTCTTCAGTTTTGAAGAAAACTTTAAGTGAAAATATCAGTAGTGTTATCACATGTGCTCTAACCTACTTCTTATTACTGATATGCAAGGTAATTAGTGGTACAGAGAAGTCATAAAAACTGAAAAGAAAATCTATTGTTAGAAACAAAATAGTGTACTGAACAGACTAGTAATTTGTATGGCAGCTGTTTTCCTGTATGTCCCTTCTCCACTTCCATGATACCATTTATTGGGAAGGTAGGCTATATTTCTGGGGTCTTTTTGTATGCATGCTCAAGCACAATGAAGACCCATCTCAATCTCCAGGGTCTTTCAGATAAGATCTGCTAAGTTCAACAGAAAAGACAAGAAAGTAATTAATTATATGTAACTATGTACAGAGAGCTGTACTTCTCTCTAAAAAAATGTGCATTTTTAGTTACAACAGCAAGAGCCCAAGTAGGTTAGGAATCTGTAGAAGTTCTTGAAGGAATTTGTGAAGACAAAAATAAAATTCATCTCCTCAAATGAAAAGCATGAACAATAAGTAGTTGATGCTGTAGACAGCTTTCAGATTTTTGGCTGAGAATTAATTTCATTTTTAGTTGCAGTAGTTATTTTACTTTGAGACTACAATAGTGCCTGTACTTTGACGGAGGAATATACTTTGGAAATGAGGTATTTAGTGGCATGGTATAATGGTTGGATTGCTGGGATACACTCTGAGACTTTTATAGGAAAGAAGAGACAGAAGTAGCATCTAATGATGCAAAAACAGAGAAGTCGGAAGACCTTTTTTTTTTATACTGTCTTTGGTAAGAACAGTATGTTCATTAAAATTCAATAAGTAACTTAAGTAGTTTCTGAAAATATTCTACAGTTTCATGCAGATTATATTTTTGTAAGGAAAGAAGCAGGCTGCAATGCCCAAATGAGCAACCTAAACATGAAATTAACTCTAGTTGCTCAATTCAGCTAATTTTCTTGCATTAAGCCTGCTTGCTTGTCTTTTTTTGCTTGCATCTATGCGTAAGGGTCAATCCCCTTCCCACTTTCATCGTCCTTCATCTCTTGGTTCCACATCTCTAGCTCTTATGCAGAGATTCTGTCCCTCCTCTGAATCTGGGTTGATGTTTTTTAATTCCAGCTGAGTTGTTTGTGAGGATAGAGCAATGTAAACAGAAGAGATGTTATTTTTAATAGAGAGGGTATTTTGGAAGAGTTTAGCTGGCAGAGACTAATTTGCAAAAATTGTATGATTAAAACACCTTTAAATTTTCTGTCCTGGTAATTCACAGTGACCAAAAAAACCACGTTCCCAGATACATATTTGAATGTCAGGACTGGCATTAAAAGTAGAGTGACATAACTTTTTAGGAAGGCTCTGGGTTTGATGGTTGATGTATGCATAGGAGTAAAGGGCATTACAGTAGAGCATGGGAAGAGAAATACATAATTTTGTTTTGTCTCATTAGAGAAACAGTTTAACAACTTTAGTTAAAATTGTCCCACCTCTAACTCTCCAATAAACAAACATATACAGATTGTTGCAGATGAAGGACAGAAAATGTTGGCTTGAATGGCAAAGTCTGATACTATAAACAACTCTTGAAAATGAGCTTAAAAATGGAAACTTCCAAGGCATATGAAGGGTAGGAGGACCTGTTAAAATGGCATCATCTAAGACATTGTATGTATTGGCTCTGTAATAAAACAGTGTAGTATCTGTAGAAGTAAGAGCAGCTGTCTGTGTGTGTGTCCTTATCTGGAGGTCCTTATCTGAAATGGTACCAGATAACTTTTCAGGTGCTCAAGTGTGTTCTTTCAGCCCATCTGATGAGGTAACTGTCAGTAGTTACTGGTCTTTCTGAATTTCAAAGCTTTTAGTTCTTAGGTTTATCCTTAAAGTACAAATGCGTTCCTAAAGATAAGTCTTGGAGTAGTAACTATATATATATGATATGTGGCTTGAAAAGAAATTTTAAAGTATTGTAAACTTAAAAAAAACTTTATAAATTTCTCTTAAATAAAAGTGAATGAAGCCACCTCTCATTTCTTCATTGTACTTTTCTTCAAAAAAGTGTGTCTGAAGCTGGACACTGGATTCTGCTCAGTCGTATTTTTTATACCCTTGTTAGGAAGTTGTGCTTTAAAATGTTTAGTTTTCATTTTTCCTTTTTAATAAGTTAAGTTGCTGTGAAATATGTGCCTCTGTTTGCACAGCTTCAGAGGAGAAACAGCTTTTAAGGCATGGAGATCTCAAACTGTTCATGGCAATTTGACAGTTGAGAATTTATTCACTTCTCCATGCAGCTTTTAACATAGTGTCAAACATAGATGTCTGTGGGTTTTTTTTCTATTTTGTGCTGAAAGAAAAGAACTTCCCAAACATAACATTTTGGATGAGAGTTCTATTTTGATAACTTCCAGGAGATTTGCCGTTAAAACCTTCATAATCATGATGACCAAGAAAACAGGATCTGTGGACAAAAAAAAAAGTTTTGAAAATTGAGTATGGCTTTCCCTAGATAAAAATGCTTTCCAAAATACTTCATTCTTAAGAGAAATGTCATGGATTTAGGGAAAAATATTGTTCATATCCTGAATGATAAAAACCAGAACAGAACCCTGGGGAACCTATGACAAGCTGTAGGCCTTTCTGAAATTGTTACTCATGTTATTTGAATTAGACAGTGAGCAGTTTGTTTGGGGGGGGGGTAGGGGGTGAGGAAGAGTCTTTTCTTTAAAATAAAAATCCAAATAATAGAGAACCCATCATAAGCCTTGGTAAATTGTTCTTGCTGTTAAAAAAAGGTGTATTTACTTTCGAGCTTTGCTTTGCCATGTGACAGTCTAACAAGCTGATACTAGACAGCATCAGTCTTGTGGCTTTTCTAAAACTCTCTTGATTAGTGGCATCCTTCCAGAATTGTGGCTATCAGCACTGGACACAGAGATGGCCAAGTACAGAATTAGTTGACCTTCCCTTTCCCCTGTCAGTGCCCTCTTGCATAGCAGGATTATCTCCTCTGACCTGAAAAATTTTTACTACTGTTTCTGAGCACAACCTTTCCTCCTCAAAGTGTGGCCTGTGTGATTTAGTCTTAGGTTTTAATCTCGAATGCTGTTAAAACGCAAATGGCTTGCTTGTGTTCAGGTATCAGCTAATCAAGGTCACTTCCTCTTATTTGCATTATCTACCTGCTAACTTTCCCAATCTCTAGTCTTCCAACTAGGTTATTTTAGGCTAATTCTCCAACTGGAGTGAGTGAATTGGAGGAAAAGCTTCACATCCACAAGCAATGCAAATTGAAATTTCTTCTGCTGAGCAAAAAAAAAACCACATAAGGCTTAATGCCTATAGAAATGCCCTGATTTCTGTTCTGGTCTGCCCTAGTTGCAGCCACAGAGAAAAAGAGGGATGTGGACTCACAGTTCATCTTGGTTGTTCTTTAAGAATCACTGAATCTTAAGCTTAAGCTTAAGCTTTCAGGAAAGTGCAGTTAGTAGCTGTTGACTGCTACAGTATTTCAACGTGTTAATTTTGGTTTTTTATTGCTGCTTGCATTTAATATTTAAATATACTAGGAAAAATAACGGAATTAAGAGTTCATTGTATTTCCTAGGGTGAGGGGATGTTGCCTTCCAAATGCAGGATGTGTACCAAGATGTTGACAGTAATGGTGAATTCTTTGCACACTGCTGAGTGCATGAATGCTATATGTTTGACCAAGGAATAAATGATTTTTTCCAGGTATCTAGTAAACATCAGCCTTTTAGTAGAAAGCTCAAGAAGAGTATTTTGGTGTCTAGAAGAACATAACAAAATTTCCTGTATCTTCTGCATAAGAAAGGTGACTAGCAAGTGGTATGAAGGGAGCTTCTTTACTTACTAGGCTTAACCAAGTTCTAAAACAACACTTGGATAACTTTCTCACTTGTCACTGAGAGCGTAACAGCTGATATGCAAGGCAGATTAAGAGTCTGGATTTTTCAGGTATTCAGAATATCTTTTGTTTTGAAATTGAGATTTCACTTTAAGATGTAATGCTCTTTCAGCCTGTGTTGGCACTCTGGGTGAAATTGCTTGCCTTGTTTCAGACAGTCTGAAACCCTCACTGGGGGAGATATGAACGTTCTTAATCAGTGGCCACTACCCTGTGAACCTGGTGATTATTCAAGTTCTACTGCAAGCTGCCAATGTGTTATATTTGGAGAGTTTTGATTCACTGATTAAGTCCAGTTTTTTTCCTTTTCATTGATGGTTGGGCCCTTCTCTTTCCATACTAAATTGTCTCTGCCTTCCCACTCTTGTTCTCTAAAGTGAAAAGGTTATGGTCTTCCCAGGAACAGCAGGAGTTTAACAGCAGTGTCTGTGGCAGGATTTTTGTTAAAAAAAAAAATATTGAATTATTGTAGGATAACCTATATTTAGTGCTCTGAACAAACAAAAAACAGCAGCATCCAATTTTCTCCAAGGATGTGGTTTAACTCATGAGGCATAGGACTGTAGCAATAGTGGTGTTGATGAACTATTTCTGACGTGGATCTTTGTAGCTGTTGGTGAACAACTTAATGAATTCCTTTAGTAAGGATTTCCTTGGGCTTCTTCCTGGGAGCCCAAGTATGCTTTCCCCAGTGCTTGTGCAGCCAGAAGTAGCATGCCTCTGATGAATCCAGATAGTCCCCACATACAAAGGAAAAGAAGAAATGCCAGTTTGGTAATATCTTCCTTCTAGAAGTTACTGTACATACCTTTTACTGAGACTGTGTTTCAAAGTATTTTGGTTACGATATTTCTATTCCTTCCTGCATGAGCTATATCTAGAGAGTCTATGTAACAGGCCCTGCATTATCCAATGATTTCCTCCTGTCCAGTACTGAAGCAGCATTGTTGAGACGTTGATACCCTCCTCACATGCAGACTCCCTTTTAAATTTGAGTGTACTATCTCTGTTGGCTGTGTGCTTTTCTGTAATTTGGGGAGCTAAAGTGTATTGCTTCCTTGTGTTTATAGAAGCTCCCTGTTAAAAGAAACATAGTGGACTTACACAAGGGAAGAGAGCATCACACTATGCCTTAAATTAATGCAGTTACATAAATTAATGTGTCGTTACAGTATTATATGATGTTTTTGTTTCTTTCTCTGGATATGGTTTGGTTTTGCACACAGGACAAAGAAATTGTCCTGTTTCTGCTCCCATTGCTTACACTAAGTGGGTTCGGAATAGGTGGCTGCTTCTGTGTCTTCAATTCTGACCATCTTTATGTTGCTTTCATTTTCTGAGCTTGTGAGTGGGTCACAGTTGTTATGTTTTTTTGGGTTTTGTTTGCTTGGTTTTGTTTTGGTTGTGTGGAGGTTTTTGGGTTTTTTCCTCTGTAGTGTTTGAGCAGAGGTTTTTGTCATCACTGCAGGTGTCTGTCCTAGGTTCTACAATGTGTCACCTTTTTCTTAAATTTCCTATAAGGGTGGTAAACCACACTAAGCAATATATCACTCCTCCCATGACTGGAATTCCGACTCCCTGGAGCTTTCAAGAGCCATTAGAATTTTAGAATTTTGCTTTAAATAGCCTTCAGTAATGGCAGAAGTTCATCTTACCTACTTATTAAAGGATTAAGTAAATAAATGTGCCCTTTATGCAGGAAAGTACATCCCCAAATCATGTTATTTGTCTGCCTACACTCCACTGCCTTCCGTACCATTTGTATGAACTGGTACGAGTGACTTGCAGCTTGTTCTTGGTCGAGAGTGAGATGCATTCATGCCCAAAGGGATTGATGCACCTCATTTCTGTGCTATTAATGTTGTATAAATAAGACAAGTGATGATTAAGCAGAATTATAACAGTCTAGCAGCAAGTGTCACAATGCAATGTAAGGCCTTTGTGTGTGTGCTGTGTTTCAGAACTAGTATCTCTCAAGTCTGATGTAATTAATGCAAATTAGATAAAGTATAGGCTTAGTATATTTAGCTGGTGTTGGTTTAATCAGACCTAAATGTGATTTTTGCTTTATGCAACTGATTTGTTTCTCTTGTCTCCCAGTACTTTGTATCCTGTAAGGGGCAAAATGTCTGAGATTTCGAAGAGGTAAGCTGAGGCATTAGTTGTTCAATGTGGGTTGAATTTGGCTGTTTCACCTGTGTTAAAGTCTCCTCAGTATCGTGCAGTGGACTGCTACTGTTTATCAGTCTGAATTCTATGGATACTGGTTTTCACAATGGATTATACATTTAAGGTTTGGCTTCAGGATGTCTCCTTGGACCTCCTTTATCAGAAGGAGCATAAAGAACGCGGTGATTGGTGCTGATGCTCATGTTTAGCAGTTACTTGGTGTTTGTAAAGGGGAGTGAAAAGGGACCTGCAAATGCAGGGCTCAGCTTAAGAGATACAAGGAAGGGAGAAGAATCATTGGACTCAATGATCTTGGCGATCTTTTCCAACCTAAATGATACTAAGATTCTATTTGGTCTGTAAGGGCTGCAGAGAGGTACAGCTGGGTATTGTCATGTGTGTTACATAATGTCTAACCTAGTTTTTCTGTTGAAATATCTGATTAATTTAGGGGTTATCATTAATGTGGGTTTTGGAACAAATTAAACGTGACCAAGGTCCCAACGAGGATCTGAAATTTGTTTTTTTGCAAGGAACTCTTTATACAAATGAACACCAATTTGTATCATTAAGCTCATGCTGATTCACTTGGGCTGCCTAACAAGATTGAACACGAAGACAGAAATTGCCTCTTGCAGTGCCTTTCTTATAAGGTGACAGCCACTTAGGCCCAGCTTGTGTTTTGGCTTGTACATGTATATTTTACAGCCTTTCTGGGGAGGTGGTGGTTGTTTTACAGCAGTCTGAGTCTGCTGTAATCCTCTTCAAAAGGGCCATGTAGCTTGTATTTCTTTAGATATTAACTAGCAACTGGATATTCCCCTCCCTTTCCCTACACACCCTAGGGATTTACAGTGTTTTAAGGTGTGTGAGAGGGTTAGTTCAAGTAGGAGAACTCATCATAAGAAGTTGTAACTTGTTTCTCACAACAAAGGCAAGTTGTTGTTTTGGTTCAGTATGGTATTACGCCACTGTGTGTGCTAGTGTCAATTTGTGCCAGGCTTTAAATAGGATACTCTGCCAATGAGTTTGTTTTCTGGTAGTCTGTAATCCTTTCAGGCTACCTAACATTAGCAAGCGGCAGCATTACTGTGGCTGGTTTTCTTTTGATCATGCACAGCCCTAGTCAGGAAATGGGTGAGGAGCATGAATCATGATTACATTACCCTAATGTGACCGCCTACTAGAAGTTTTCTTTTTGCCGCCAATACACTTTCCCTTGAGACTGCTTCTGAAAACAAAATGTCCGTTTTGGAGCAGTTTGAAATATTGACCTTTAAACAGAGGTATTTGTGTTCTCTTGCAGTCTCGAGGCCAAGTTCTAAGCAGGAGCCCCTGCAGAGAGAATGTGAATGTCTGCAAAATGCTTTTCCAGAAAGCTGCAAAAGACAGGACTTGACTTGCAGTATGTTAGATCTGTTTGGGTTCATTGCATACAGCGTAATTGTCTGTTTGGGTTCATTGGATACAGCATAATTCCCTGACCCATTTAATTACTCTGTCATATTGCCTGCACATGCAAGCTTGAGGTCCCATCTTCTCTATGTGCAGATGCTGTCATCTCAGTCATCATTTGCCTTAAGCTGTACCTTAGAGTAGTTGCTGTTCTCTTGAAATATCGCTGAACTAATGAGAAGATAGGTGCTGAGTACTGGCTGAGGTAAAACTCTTGAGTGTTGAGAAGGCAGCTTTAGTGGGATTTGAGATGGCAATATTTCATGCAGTTTAGTTAAATACAAGGGGTTTAGAGTTTGAAAGAAATACCAGCTGCTAATCAGTAAACAAGCTTTAGTACTGAATTGCCACTGTTACTTTCTGAATATTCAGATAGTATACCTCTGTACAAGAGCTCAGTATATTGATTTCTTTCAAATTAAAATGGGTAATCCTGCCTGGTTTTAAGAACAGTATGTGAAATACGACTGTTGGCACAGAGAGTGAATGCACTCTGCTTCAACTTGATATATTCCAGAAAAAAAAGAAGTCTAATCAATTTAGTATAAGCCTCTCAAGTCAACAGAGCTGAGCCTCTGTGGCATAGAGACATTGGGAGGAGGTGGTGACCCCTGTACCGCTGTCCAGCGCCGTGAGTCTGTATTGGCTGGGGCACGTCACAGGTGTCACTGACATGATGCAGAGCAGAGCCACAATGGGACATGTCTTTTGGTTGTTACTCATTCCTCTAGGTTCTTCCGTCCAAATGGTGCCTTTAAATAGTGGAGTTGTTTTGTTAGGAGTATAGTATTAACTTGCAGCAAAGATGTAATTTCTGTTTTTTCCTTTTGTTTTGTATAAGGGTGATGAAACAGTTTAGTTGTACTAACAAGCTACTTTGAATTGTATATAGGTAAAACAAATTTAGAAGTGCTATTTACTTCATGGTTTCATCCTGAAGATTCTTTTGTAATCCATTGAAGAGTTTCTTTTTTATCTACCTCAGTCCCATGCTCTTTTATCTCATCTTGATGACCATTCAACTCTCAAGGAGGCAGAACTGCAACTGAGCAGAGGATTCATCCTTTCTCTATGTAATAAAACAAATAAGTCCTGTGCAACTTTCTATTTTTCTGTAGTGTGGTACCTCTATCTTTTTGCTAACTTTTGCATATAGAGGACTTTCTGGCCTTCAAGTTTGTTTTAAACTGAGTTTATCTGTCACTTCAAGATGGTAAATACTTATTTCAAGTGAAATCCTTTAAGAATCAAATGACAGGAGAACTAATGATTGTAATATGGCTATGTCATTTGTGTATTTCATGCAGATGATAAAGAATATTTGACTTAGAGATAAAGGGTATTTGAGAATTGGAGGTGGGGAGTTCAGAGTAGGGTGTGGGGTTTTGGTTTGGTTGTGGTTTTTGGTTTTTTTTTGTTTTTTTTTTTTTTAAATGGAATCTTGCAAGATGCTCTAATTTTGGATTGCTTTTTGTTACGAGCTACCAGTTAAGGAAATTGTAAGGTAGGAATCCTTTAAAAAAATAGTAACAATGATAATATCTTACCTATATTTGGAAAAACTTCATTTCAACATGACTGCAGCCTTGAGAATGTGGAGGTAGAAGCTAGTTGAGCTACTAAGCTAATTTTGCATTAGAGGTGAATGAAACCTGGAAGTAGTTCCATGGAACCTTTTTTTGTGCAGAAGTTGGTTAAGAGTTGCCCATCCCTTCTGCCAGAACTCCTTGTTCTCTGAGTAATGTTTCTGAGCTATTCGAATGACTTGTTAATGCAGAAAGTCTCACATCTAGCCTTATGATCTTACAACCCTTTCCTAGTTAGTTTTCACCCAGTCCAGTGTGCTGAACTGGCTTATAAGGGGTCAAGTGTGTGTGCATAGTAGGGGGGAAGGGGAGAATGCCTTTCTGACAGCAACAGTTATATTGGGCTTAAAGTCTCTTGAAGGATTGCCATCAGTCACACTGCAGCTGTTGGTAAGCCATTACTGTAAACTGAGTCGGTGGGAAGAATTGCTGGTCAGTTTGCAGTGTGGCTTGTAGGTCTGCCTGCCCACAGAGGGTACAAGGAACTGTAGTGCAAAACTGAGAACCAGCAGTGAGGATTGAGGAATCCAGGGTGGGAACTTTTAAAACCAGCTTTGAGATCAGAGCTGTGTTTGGAAACTACACCCTCTGTGTCAAAAGAAAGCCATCTACGCTAACCTGCTCAGAATTACAAAGGGTGTGGATTCATAATGCACTTAAACTGATAGGAGTGCTGGCTGACATCAAAAGGGGCAGTAGTGCCTACCTCAGTTCACATCTTCCCAAGTTCTTCCATAAGGTATACTAGCACTTATTGAACATGCCTTGAGCTGTGTCATTCAGCTGCTTTGGCTAAAAACTGTTCTTTTCCCTCAGCAAGTGAGATTTCACCCAGAGCAGTTAACAAACCTTTTAGGTGGCACACAGTCTCAGGTTAGAGGTTGGGATTTTTTATCCCATTTCACAGTGGTTTTCATTTGGCCTAAGGGAACTGATGAACAAGTTTTTTAAGCCTCTTCATCTTGTAGCTTATGAGTTTGTGGTCCCCAGCTATTCGTTCATCTTGTCTGCTGACTCTGTAATGAGGAAATGTGTGACTGTGCTTCAGTGCACAGTCTGTCTGATGTAGCGTAACCTCACTTTCACTGGCTGCATGAGTTAGGGTGCTAGACTTTGTACTGACATGTACCTATGCCTAAATCGGCATGGTCTTGCACTCACTCAGTGTTTGAAAGCCAATGATAAAACAACTATACAGTATTCTGTGTGTATTCCTGTACCATCCAATCAAGCTAAGGAGAGGGTAATAAAGAGGGGCCTGTTTCAGTCTGTGGAGCTGAACAGCAGAATACAGTGAGCTTATTGGATAACTGCCTCTGGAGAGGAGAAAAAAAAGAAAAATAACTATTATTCTTGAGAAGATGTTAAGTTTTCTAAGGTGAAAGCAAGCTGTGGCCAAAACTTGTTGGAAGGGGGGAAAAAATATATTGGAAAAAAAAAAGGGGGGAATTATTTAAGGCATTCTAATGAGTTGTTAAAAAGAACAACTGCAAAAACAGACTCTAAAATGCATTTAACTTAATATTGTGTCATAGCCATATTTTTAAAATGTTAGTCATCTGAGTGACAAGAAAGCACATATTAAAAAAAAATTAGAATCTAAGGGTGTCAGAAGTCAGCATCAGAGGGAAGTATTTCTATTAAAATAATGAGAAGTTATTATTATACTATTATGCAGCATTGGGCTGCGTAGTATTTTTTTAAAACAGCCTGCAAAGAAGTGTCAAATTGTTGTGGGACAAATTTGCAGGTGATGGAGATTGGTGAGGATGTATGTTGCTGAGGAAGATTGAGAAAGCTCAACTGATTTATTGATTGACAGCTTGAGTGCATTAAAATAAAATGTTTTCTCTTTCTAAAGTATGGCCTTGCTTTTTATCCTAAAGAATACAAATCCAGATTATTTGTTGGAGAACAATGGTTTGGAAAGCCTCCTTTTTTTTTTTTTTCCTTTTTTTTTTTCTCCTAAGGAATAGAGTCTTACTGGACTGGGAATGTAATATAACCACCACTGTTGCTGTGCTGGCAGACCTTGTTGATTAAGTGAATGTACATCTTCATCCTTAAAAATAGAGTAGGTATGCCCACTTTCAACCAGGAAATGGCAGTGATAATGAATTTCTTCTTTTGCCAACATAGTTTATTCTGCTTCTGTTTGGAGAACTTGTTTTTGTTATACTAACATAAGAACTCTTAAATGGTTTGTTATGCTACCCTGTGAATACAGGAAAATTCCTGTTTTAAGATGGAGAGGATAAAGCAGAAATATAATCTTGTTTATAAACAAAGCAGCAATGATGGGAAGAAAGAAGTTGTTATTATCTTTGTATATGGTGTTAGGGAGAATGGTATTGAAATGTCACTAATTCTGATCTCAGGAAAGGATGTTGGAAAATTGGAGAGAGTTCAAAGGGGAGACAGAGGAGGAGACATATTTGAAGGCTTAAAATTACTCCCCCACCACTACCACATGAGGAATTCCCCCTGTTCACTTCGATCAAAAAGACTGGGAAACAACTTGGTTAGTATTCAAGTACCTTAACAGTGACAAAGGTTACTGCTCGATAGAGTGCCTTAGTAATCTCACAGACAGATAGAAAACAAAATAATAGCTGGAGACTGGGGCCAGTTGCTCAAATTAGACAGCAGCCCCAAATTAGATAACTTCAGCTCCTTCCTGCTCTGCTAGTACTGCTGTTGGAAGGATACATTGTTTTGGTTTTGTTTTATCAAACCAGACTGACTTTCCTTTATTTCTCTTAAACAGGTGAAATAGTTCATTCCTTTCAATATAATGCAGCTACTTTAATGGTTTAGAGTTGAACGTGTTCTTAGTTAATATGATTTACTTTGACTTGATCTATTTGAAAGGGTACAAGGTGGCAAGATTTAATGGAATCAACAATTAACTTCTTTTTTTCTTCAGGAACTTGGCTTTCCTTTGTTTGTGTAGCTAGGTTTTAAGGGGAAAAAGAGGAGAGTGCTGGAGAAATGGAAGATAGCTACAGAGAAAGGCACAGCCTGTTGCTGTCCATGCTTACATTTAATGATAACACTTCTTCAGGTGGTCTGCTCACAGCTAGAGTACTATTTATCTTTGATTTACATGGGAGTGTTTATAGCAAAGGAGATGAAAATGTGTCCTTATGAGATTTTAGGGGTTTTTCTTACCTTTCCCTTTCACTAATTAATTAATTCCTTTGCTTTTTTGAAAAAAAATTTCCCCCAGCTAGTGTATAGATGGTTTTCCAAGCCTTCCACGTCATTCACGAACATGTCTGTATTATGGAGCATATCCCTGTTTCCTTTCTTAACTCTGAGCAGACACTTTTTTCAAGAATTCAAGCTGCTTCAAGTAGCAGTTTGTTATTTTGTCACTATTAACCTGGAAAGATACCAGATGGAGTTCTGCAGGACTATCTTCCATCTCTGTTACTACACAACGTTTTCATGTATGACTTAATGTGTGCTTATTAGACCCACAGATAATGCTAAACACACATGCTATAGAGGCCAAGATTAAAATACCAAGTGATCCTGAGCATTTGAAGTGCTTGTATAGAATGCAATGCAGTGAGTACAGAGGCTTTCCTACAGGGGCATAGTCAAGAACAAGATGTAGAATGATGTAGATGTAGAACTGGCTAGACAACAGCTCTTCACTGAAGGAATTTGGGTTTTTACTGGACCACAAACTAAACATAAACCAACAATGTTTTGATGCCGAAAGAAAAATGCAGACACTCTATTAAGAGTGAAATTGAGACCTCAGCTTGAATACGATGTTTGCTTTTAGGCACATTTAAAGAAAGAGTTGAGCCAAGGGTAGGAAGACTGGAAAAGGAGGTTGGGTGTTAAACTATCCAAGCTCCAGAAAACAAAACTCATGTTGAAATTTGGAAATATTTATACTGTTTAGTCTGAAGAAGAAAGGGCTGAAAGGAGATGTAGAATGCATGAAATAATGAACTGTAGTTATTAGGGCACAGATTGGAGCAAGGAAGACTTCAGATGCGTCTTCTCTGATGACTAGCCTCTGTGAAGTAAATTAATGTGTATAGTCGACACCTGTAGGGAGTTTTAAGAGGAGAGTGGACAAACGTTTTCCAGGGCTAGCAGAAGGCATCTGGGTCTTTTCAGGATGCAGAAATTAGCTACATCATAGGATGCCCTTTTGACCTGTGTCTCTAGCTGTGGGAAGGATTGAGAACTTTTTTCCCTTAATTTTCTGAAAAGTGTATGGGACAATGGGATAAACTAGGTTAGATTTTATCTGGGTCAGTAAGCTGAGTGCTGTTTGAGAAAATGAGCTGATGTGTGATTAGCCTGATTGTTTTTATAAAGTAATTAAATCTGTAGCTTTAATCAGAAAGGTGCAGATTCTTTGATGGAGGCAGAAGCAAAGGGGCAAGGACTTCTAATCTGATCAGGGAAGCTGACTTTAATATAGGTGAAGTCAAAGGCTGGGCCTCTCGCAACCAAGGTGCATTTAAATGAACAGTCTGGAGGGAGAAGTGTTACCACCTGATTTGGTTAAAACTACTCAGAAGGTGGTAGCTCTACAGGCCAGAGGCTCACTGGTGGCTTGCTCTAGAAGTGGATAAAACTGTGTCCTCTCATTGTCAGAGGCTGAGAGTTGACATGGACACCTAAGCTCATGGGAACATGAGAGGTAAGCTCTATGGTGCATCATCTGCTGCTTTTCTTGTACCTGGAGACTTTGTTATACTGGGAATTTATTTTACTAACATACAGGAATTGTGACCGCATTAAGTTCAAGCCCCTGTTATAAAACCAGTAAAAACATGGTTTGCGCTGATGTTGTTTCAGGTATAGTGAAAATAACAGCATTGACAAGGACATTCTCAATAGTTTGTGCTGCTGGTAGCTAAAACCTAAAACAGGACTCTAAACACTAATTCTTCTATTTCATTGTGTAGACAAGTTGCAGCATCTTACTGCATAGTTTGTCTGTCTTCTGCTGTTACTGTACTCTCATTTGGATATTTAAATAATATACAGACTATTTTGTCCTAGTGACTTGCTCCACAAGATAATTCAATGTTATTTTAAACAAAATGTCCACATGTGACTAGCCAATGAAGCTTCCCAGAGCACACACTTGCTTCTGGTTCTGTTCTGTGGAAACAGGATTTTCTTGTTATAATTTCTTTTTGCCAAGATCTTTTTGCTTAAGGATCTAGGTATTTTTAGGATTTATGCACAAATAACATTTTGCAGCCTGACTCTTATTTGTTGTCTCTGGCTATGTAAGCTGTTGAGATATTTGCTGATAGAGCGTATACTTTTAAAGCAGACTGTGGAATACACAAAGGCATGCATGGAAAACTTTGAGCTGTATGGAAGGTGATGATTGCTGAATGGACAAGAAAGTTTGCAAGGCGAATTAAGAAGTGCCTATGAAAATATTAGTCTTTGTTACCAAGTAAAACACTTATATGAGAGTGTGAAGTGATAGGAATGAAAACGAGTAAGTGTTACAGACAAACTAAAACTTTCACAGGGTTTAAGTTTCTCTGGCTTGGCTCCTGCTTGGATCTTGTTAGGAGAGGGATATCTCTTCAACTGGAAGAAAAGTCCTTTCATGTTGTTTTTGTGTTAAATTAAGGTCTTCCGCTGTAGGCTGGCAGTCTGGGACTGTAAACTTTTGGTTATGCATTTAGTTTTCTGATAGTTTCTTGTTCAGCTTTCCAGTTCTGCTATTTGTTCACTTAGTTAATCCATTGAAATTAGTCAAAACAGATACTCTTTTAGCAGCAAACTCAGGAAAAAAAAAAAAAAAGTCTAATTTTAAGACAAAGTGAACTTCATTGTGTGGCCTGGGCTGAAGATTGGAGTGTGTTCTGTCTCTTAATCTGTGTGTCTTGGTGATTTCATTAAATCTTCCTGTGACTGCAAGGAGCAAGTAAGGTTCTTGTGAAAATTTTATGGCCTAAGTTATTAGTTTTGCAGCAGTTGAACTGGAGTGTCTTTAAGATTTTCTTCGTTTACCTAATTTGTATTTAGAGGGTTTTTTCTTGCAAAAAGAACAAACTGTTTTAACCACATAAATATATTGATATAGATTTATCCTTACTTAATTGCAAATGAGACATGAGTATCAATGGTATTTTAGGCTAAGCAACTATTTCCAGATTTATGTTTCATCTGTTCAAAGCAGTTCAAAATCTGTAGTCTTTTGGGCAGTAGTTGACAAAGAGGACAGGTATGCAGAAATCGAGTACAGTTGCTCTGAAGCCTATGATAATGCAGTACATGGAAGGCCTGACCGTTGAGGAGGGAACCATTATCTTTTGTTTACAAGGTGTAATTTGCAGATTTTCAGTAGTGTCTACTGAAACCTGCAGCAAGAGTAGTCTTTGTTTTCAGCAGAAAAAGCAATGCTTACAGTAAGCATGTAATTGCAAAAGTTGTTGCTTCAAATGTAAAGCCTCTTACGCTGGCCAAATGGAAGGTAAGGCCTTTACAATTGCAGGGACTACTGTGTAGAAAAAGGGATTATAATTCTTGACACCAGAGTCTCTTGCAGTGCCCTCTGAGGCAGTGTGGTTTTACACTGCCCCTTACTGGGGCTGTCTCATAGTGCAAGAACTAAAAGAGAGCTGAATGTCCAAAAGTTTGCTTTGTTTGGGGATTTTTTTAAATTTTCCCCCCATCACCCCAGCTCTAAGTAAAATACACACTTTTCTTGTGAGTCAGATTATTTCTATTTATATTAAAAGGCATTTTACACATTATTGTAGTGTTTCTATGTTCAAGTGTTTCCTTGTGTCTTTGAAATCTCCTTATGGAGTTTGGTGATAATGGTTTTTGATAAACATCCAAAATGGCGAAAGCCATGAAAGCTTTGAATGAACTGGAATTTTTCTTCCATTTTTAAACTAGTGACCAAGAGGGATAACATTGGTACACGTTGACACTATATTGCTGTTTGTTCCAGATTATAATTCCTCATTCTTTCAAATCTTTTAATCAGAGGGAATTCAGCCTGTTATTCCTGGGAAGTGAGATAGAGCTGAGTTCACTAGATAAACATAGAACAACCTCACCATTAGGTTTTGTTTGCTAAGAATAGTCTTTTTATAGTTGGGGGCGTTTTGTGTAGCTAAATGGGTTGCTTGAGTAGAATGATAATCAGGAGGAGAAACAATACAGTGAATTTCTCAGTTTAAAACTGAAAGGTAACTGAATTGACTAATCAGGTCTGTTCCCATGGCATGTGGCACAAGCAAAGATCTTATTTGGGACTTACTTTTGTATCTTACAGTACTGACCATAGAGTTAAGATGGTGGAGTTCTGGTATGTAATGTGAATTGCCTAGCATTATGTAGATCCTAATGAATTGCCATTTTGCTGTGTAGCATGAAACTGTGAAATGGTAAATTTATTGTGTTTTCAAAATTAAGCTTAAGTATAAAATATCCTCATAACTTGCTGAACACTGATCTTAATTCCTATGACACTTTTCATCTGTTTATATCTGTTGTACTTTTTGATGGAAGGCTTTCAACGATGCCTGAAGTACAATAGTATTTTTGGTTTCCTCTTCCCACTGGATATCTAACCTGGCTAAATTCCCATTTCTCCTTGTGATGCACAGTTAAGTACCTCACTGTAGGAATTAATTATTCAGGTTAAAAGCTTTGTGAAAATACTTAAATACTTCCTGACAATCTGACTGTATAGCCATACAGTACTGAGTTTTTTAAAAACGGTTAATTCTTACTGGGCTTAGGTTGATAAAGGAAAATATCTACTGGGACATGAAAATAAAAGACAGCAGAAATAGCCCTTGTTACAAACAGGTTCACTTATTCCATAGAACAGTCTTTCTGTGCAAAAACTGAAAGCTCCTTTAAAGAGTGAGGATGATGAGTATTCTGGTAAGGAGGAGTCTCTTGTGATGCTTGTGGTGGTCTGTGGATCCAATACAGAAAAGACAAAAAAATGTCCAGGAGAAAAATGTGCTTATTCTAAGGTTGCTCAAAAGTCACAAATTGATGCTGTAAGGAAGGGATATACCATTAAGCAATTATTTAAGAATATTTTTAACATAACTTAGACAACAGACTTTTGTCCATAACTGAAACCCAGTAGCCTGTTAGCCCTTGCAGACTGCTTTATCAGGCTTTTCAGAGACCACATTCTAATAGGATGACTTGGTTTGCAAACACTGTTTCATTTGCACAGAGCAACTCACGAGTCACCGTGGCCTCATTGTGCACATAACTCATGAGCTAATCTATAAAGAATGCTATGATGAATTCCTGTAGTCTAAAGATTGTAGTCACAAGATTCAGTCTCTCCGAAGACACTTGCATTTGGATGTTTCTAAGTAATCGTAATGACCTGGACTATCACTTTTTACCAGTACCTAAAACTATCTTTTAAATGGGCACAATTATCAGAAATGTTATTGGTGGCATTTCAAGAGAGTTCCAGCACTAAGTGATGGTATCTGAAGTTCTGTAATCCAAAGTGGTCTACTCAACTTCCAAAAGGGTTTTCTGAATTACTCTGTCAATCCTCCTGGATCTACTAAAAGCTTAATGTTATTACATGTTATAAATGTGTTTCTACATGTGCTCTCAAAGGCCAGAATTTTGAATGCCAGAATAAGGAGAAGAAAGATTGAGATAGTGATATTAATCAAATGAATTGTGCTCAGCAACCGTGTCTAAGAAACTCTGACTTCAAAAAAACCTATGAAGTCAGAGAAAGGTTAGCTAGCCCTTGTTAATTTAAATTCTTTTATCCTGCTTAATGAAGGGAAGCAACATCATAAAGCTAATCTGCAGGCTGGAACTATCAGTACCATTACTGGTTTTGTAAAAAAAAAAAAAGACTGAATGAACCATGAAAAATAAATTAATGATAAGCTGATTTTATATCCCATGCAGGTTTTCACAAGTTCTGGAAATAGCGAGGCATTTGGTTGCTAACTGACCTGGATCTTGTGCTCTACTTTGGAAAGCTCTGCAGTGGAAGACATTCACCGTCACATATCCCACAGTTCTCTGCATCTGGAGAAAGCGACTTTGTGTAAGAGTGACTCAAGATGATGATGTAACACTGATAACGCTGAAAGTCTTCGGAGAATAGCTGACTTTGTAAGAGGCTTCTCCCTCCCTTCCCGTACCATTTAAAAAAAAATTTAAAAATTCTTAAACTACAAGCAAGATGCCAGCCAAGACACCCATCTACCTGAAAGCTGCTAACAATAAGAAAGGGAAGAAATTCAAACTTAGAGATATCTTATCTCCTGATATGATCAGTCCACCACTTGGAGATTTTCGTCACACCATACACATTGGAAAAGAGGGACAACATGATGTTTTTGGAGACATCTCCTTTTTGCAGGGCAACTATGAGCTATTGCCTGGAAATGAAGGAGAAACCAGAGTCAGCCAATCTGGTGGCCACAATGAATTCTTAAGGGCAAACAGCACTTCTGAATCCATGTTTACAGAAACTCCATCACCAGTGCTCAAAAATGCTATTTCTCTTCCTGCCATTGGGGGTTCCCAAGCCCTTACGTTGCCCTTATTGTCACCAGTGACATTTAATTCAAAGCAAGAATCCATCAGGTCATCAAGGAATCCTAGGCTTAGCTGTGAGCCAGTAATAGAAGAAAAATTGCAGGAGAAAAGTAAAGAGATGGAGGAAGAAGAAACATACAAAGAACACATATGGGAGCAAAATGGTGGTTCTTCACATTTTACAAATGGTAGAGACAGTCACTCATCCAGCTTTTCTGAACAATGCACTGATTGGCAAACAGTTGATTTATTTGATGACAGTCAACTTTCATGTGAACTAACCAAGACAAAGACTAAGTCAGAAGAATCACTTTCAGATCTTGCAGGCTCTCTTCTCTCATTACAACTTGACTTGGGGCCTTCACTTTTGGATGAGGTCCTCAATGTAATGGACAAAAATAAGTATTAGAACTGGTACTCCCTTGCTGCTTTAGAAGTGATTCACTTAAAAACAAACAGAAAAAAAACCAATGGCTCAGAAGCAGAGACACTTAATCAGCTCTATTAGCAGTTGCTTGATGAGTTTTCTAAAAATATTCTTAAAATGCTATTTTTTTACCTATTGTTTTCGTTACTTTTATTATGCTAAATTCTCATAGCAGGAAGGTAAATTTTAATAACAGTTTTCAGCAGATATAAAATGTTTTTAAGTACCAGTATTAATGATGAGAAATTTAAGGAACAGAGTTTGAGAATGATACTGATTGTGACATTTGGTTAGTTCACTTCTATGGGCTTCTGAATATATGAGAATCTCTGTGTTGGAAAGGAGATCGATACTAATTATTCACTTTTATAAATTATTACAACATCACTTTACATGTCGACCTCTTTCTACAACATCATGTTTGAGGGTTTGATAGGTGTTTTTCTTCATTTTTCCATAGTACCATTTCTGTTATATCTTCATAGTTACTACTTCCTTGGTCTTACGCTACCACTCTGTATTCAGATGTGAACAGTTAGAAGGCCTTTTCAGCTTGAACACCTGGTCCAGAGTCTTGGCTGCTTTAAATGAGTATGCACAAATCTACGCAAGTTGAGGCTTGGGCCCGATGTTATGTATGAAATGATATGTTGTAAACAGGTGACACATGCAAGATATTACGGTTAAATTATTTTAAAAGTTGAAATATATTTTTTGTGTGCATATTGGCTTTTACTGCAAAGCCTACACATACAATAGCTCATCAAAATAGTTGCTTGGCATTATTGGTGCTCTTCTGAAAATTGTATATTTGTGTGTTTGAAAGGAAATATGTATTGATACTCCTTGCTGGTTTTTTCTTCATTTATTGCCAAACGTACTTAAAATTGCAACTGATAATTTTAACTTTTGAAGAAGGCACTGGTTATTCACAATGCTTGTGATGTGTGCTGCAAATGCCAATGTTTTGGGAAATGTGGATCATTTAATACAATATCTACATAGATTGCATAGATATCTTGTGCAATACAATAAAAATACCCTTTAAATTGCTATGTCTTTGTGATTCAGTACATTCCCTCACTAAAAAAAAAAAAAAACCACAAAGTTTTGTTTTCTGCTGTAAGGAAACAAACTGCAATAGAGGGCAGACAAACTGCCAAAGGGCAGACAAATTCTAATATCTTAATTCACTTCTCTTATTCTGTTTACTTTCTGAGGCTTTAAGGACAAACTCCAAGCATGAGTCTATTTTCTTTATTGGGCTATGTAGTCTAGACAAGGGGAGACTGAGGCGGGGATCTCATTAATAATTATAAGTATATAAATGGTGGATGTCAGGATATTGGGGCACCTCTTTTCTATTGTATCTAGTGACAGGACAAGGGGTAATGGGATCAAGCTGGAACACAAAAAGTTCAATTTAAACATAAGAAAAACTATTTCACTGTGAGGGTGAGGGAGCCCTGGTACAGGCTCCCCAGGGGAGGGTGTGGAGTCTTCTTCCTTGGAGGTCTTCAAAACTCACCTGAATGCGTTCCTGTGTGATCTGATCTAGGTGAACCTGCTTCTGCAGCGGGGTTGGACTAGATGATCTCTAAAGGTCCCTTCTAACCCCTACTATTCTGTGATTCCATATGATTTATCTGTATCTTTCTATCAGAACAGGTAAGTCATGAATGGTTTAATATATATTTATCCTAAAAATTGTTAGGGAATCAATGCCAACTAACTCCACTTCTTCAGTGCGTTTTAGGAACACAGTCATTACCACTGTTTTCGGTTAAGCGTTTAGGTTATTGTGCATTAATGAGGCGTGCAGCTACAGTCTCCTGTATCATTCCTGAAATGAGGAACTGAGATGTAGAATGGCCAAGAACTATGTTTAACTTTTAAGACTAATGCTTAATTGCCTTTGAGTTCATATTCTCTATGTATAAGCCTAGATTAAATTTCTGGCGCATTGATGATCCAAGAACTGGTGGTTCTGTGATCATGGTGCTTTTTGTGTTTTAGAAAGGAGGTTCAAGCTCTGCTTGGCCAAATGTTTCTTATGCAATGTGTGGATTTAGAACCTAATGAGAATGTAGGCCAAAACTTTCACTGGAAAAATCTGCCAGTCGTTAGCAGAGGGGAAGTTTGGGTGAAATGGGTAATAAGACACTTTCTGGGTAGACCAACTTCAAATATCGTGTTTAGAACAAAAAGTATTTGCTGAATGAGAAGTCATTGTCTTGCAGGACTTCTCAAGTGAATATTCTCTTGAAAGCAGGAACGCATTCTTATAGCAACTATTGTAGTCATGTTATTTTTGCTTGGTTGTGATTTGCACTTGATTTCCTGTCTCAGTCTGTTAAAATATGTCTCACTATTGCAAGAGTTTATAGTCTGTATTAACATTCCTATGTGGTTGCTCTTCTAAATTTGTAAATCCTTAGGTCTTGTGATGAAGGTGGGTGTTCTGAACTAAAATAAACATAGCTCCAGGCAAAAAACTACTACTGTGCTGTGGAGGCTAGTCTGTGCTCTAGTCAAGAACAGGACTTAATACATGAGCGAAGTAGATTTCATCTGTCTTTAAAGCCTTCTTGTTAATACCTTCAGAAGCTGGTTCCTTGAATTGTTCAGATCTTCTCAATCTTATATGTAAAAACCTAGAGCCAAAGTTGAAAATGCTCAGCTTCTCTTCTGACCTGGTTTTCTGTAAAATGTTGCTTTGTCTAATATGATCTGACCTCTCAGCTGTCATAACACAGCTTGTCAGATCAAAACCTTGAATTTTTTGTTTGTGAGAAGTTCTGCCTTCCTCCAGCCTTGATAAAATTCTTAACAGAAGTTAGACATTCCAAAGAGAAATTACATGGCAATGTTGGAAAACCAAGATACTGCTGCAAGTTGGCTTCTGGCTGGAACAGAGAACTGGAAGGAATTGCCTTTGGATATCACATCAATTTTCTGTGGCCACAGGGAAAAGTATGTTTACAAATGTCTAGAAAGCCTCCATAGAGGCTTCACAAGTCTTCCACTGTGCCATAAACCATTTCCCTCTCTTCTACTAACTGACAAAGTACAGAGAAGACCTATAGATGTAACCTAAATATGCCAGAAGAGGAAAGCAGAAGCTGTAAAGCATATGCCTAGTTCCTTCCTTGAACACTTGCTAGATTCCTCATCTGTACAGTCGCAGGCTATCTGTGCACAGCTAGGCTATACACAATATTATACAAAAAACATACCAGAAAGTCCAATAATTATCCAATTCAAGAACCCTAGAAGCCATGTCCCAGTTCCCCTGCCAATCTAATAGAGGTGATCAGTATTGTGCTGAGGATGTCAGAGGGACGTAAAGAGCAGGTCCAGTGCTGGAAAATGCACAATTCCACATGGATCTCTGTCTTTTTCTAACAAGGATTAAATCTAATGCCTTAGGTGAAACTGAAAAGTAAAACAAGCCTCCATGTTTGATCACAACTGAAGGATGGAAAACAGCCTTACAATGAGGCTAGCAGAAACCCTGAGACAGGGCTTTGATGCAAACATGGAGTTTATTTTGAAAATCTCTGTATGCATATCGAGTAATTTTTTTACTTCCACAGACAAACCTTTCCTCCTCACATTAACAAAGCTGCATTTTGTTAATAAAAACTGCTCATCCACGTTTGCTTGAATTCATACTCTTCACATTTTAATGTACTGATGAGTACATTACAACATTGGATTACAGTATTCAGTTCACCTGTTTGTCCATACCACTACAAAGTGTATACACAACAGCACTATCTGGATTTGCTAGTTCTAAATACCTATACAATATGTGAAACTGACAGAAAGGGCAGAAAGTCTGAAAAAAAATAATTCTGAAGACAGTCCTAGACAGTGCCTTGTTTAAGGATGATTTTACTTCATAGGCCTGTTTGGCCTTGGTGTTGACAAGTAAGCTAGTTGTCAGGTTTAGAGCTGAAGGACATTATGTAATTTGTATAGGAAATTTTTAACAAGCAACAAGAATAGGCTGAGGCCAAGGAGATATAATTTTTAAAATTCTTGATAGATTTAGTGAGAGAAAGGACACTTGGAGTGGCTGCCTTTTTGAGACAGTCAGTCATGACAAGGATCAGAAGCAGCTGTTTTATATGTCAAGTATAAATAACCCAGATGCAAGCCTATCAGGGAAGGTGTTGCACCTGGTGCAGTGAGACCAAATAAAGTTCAGATGATGCAAGAAGCAGCTAGGAAAGAGAAACACTGAACTTTATTCCAAGGGAAGAAATTAATATTTGCTGTGTGCAAATTAATTAAATCAGCAGTGAACTAACTGTTCAGCTTGCATCCATTTGCTTTTCATATGAATACAAAGCAGATTAGTACATCTTTCATTGTATGTGTTTTTTAAGGACTTTCCTGATTCCAAATTTGAGGCTCCGTCCATCACTGTTTCTAGTTAGCATTTCACAAGTGCTAGAAAATCAAGGAAGTACTTTCTTGTAAGTACAAGTAATAATTTCTATTTACTTTTGAATTTTGTAAGCTATTTTCTCTTTCTAACAATGATAAAGGACTGATTTTTCTCCTTTTGTAAATTAACATCACTCTAATAAAAAAATGGATTCTGGTTTATACCAGAGTATTCCTAGAGAGTGTTATATTTCCCAGAATACTTACACTGAAAGAATATTCTTTTTCTCAAGTAAATTGCAGTATGATCCTTCATATTTTCCAAACTATTTATTTTCCTCAATGTCTAAGACAATTCTCTTTATTTTGTGCTCAGAGCAACAAGGACTTTAGCTTTGTGGATGAGTAACTGTTAGCCTGTGCTGTTTTGTTTGCTTTTTAAGATATTATTATGTTTAGGAACCTCTCTTGTATTAGAGCCTCCTCTCTGGGTGCCATGTAAGCCATAGCAGAGATGGAGACCGGCACTTCTATGGGATTGCTAGAGCAGGGTCTGAAGGCCCTGCGCTGACCTGAAAGGGGACTCCCAAGCCCATAGACAGGGGTGGGGTCCCACTTGAGAATTCTGACACCACTGGCAGATTTTTATGAATAATACTTTTTACCTGAGAGCTTAATTTTATCATCAGTAAGCCATAGTCAGAAGCCATCTAACACACTACTAGATCTTGGTTCAGTACAAATCAAGCAACCTTGGGCCATTCTTTTTGCTATGTAGGATGGAAGCACCTGACAAAGAAAAGTCAAACCCACTTGCTTGTTTAGCAAATTGTTAAGGCCATTCCAGGGCACCTAACTGCCTTATTAAAAAAATGCTACAGTTTTATCAGACAAAGTGCTGATTGATAAAACTACTTCTCCAGCAGAAAGTTGGTCTGGCTTATTGCAGCTATTTATTTTGGTAAAATTCACATTGCGTTATATACCACATGTCAGCAGTTAGCCAAGTAGATCTTTTCCTAGCCCCTTTTAGGCTCCCTTCAGTTGTAAATTCTTTGAGGTTACAATCCTTAGATAGTCTCCAGTGATAGTTACATCACACTTTAAAATACTTGTGCACTTTTGAAAGGTCAATGGACCTGGGCATTTCCTTGGTTATTGCCAGACTCCTCTGTATAGACTGAGCTGGCTCAGTTGCACCTAATGAAGCAAGTCAGGCCCAGACCCAATCCAGAGCCTTAACTAGCCATAGTGGAAACCATTCACCATAATTTGGTCCCTAGGAGCTACCTGTTGCAATTCTCAACTGGAGTCAGACAGATTAGCTGGCAGTCCTGAGGGGAGACACTCAGGAACGGGCCTATCATCAGGAATGTGAAGAAAAATGTTGTTTATTGGACCATACAGACATCCTAAGAATCTAGACCCAAGAAAGACCGGGGTTAGCCCTTCAAGATTGACCCTCAGGAAAGTTATGGGTGCCCACAGTGTGCAAGTGTATTGGCTCTACTGTCAATTGTGTCCTCAGTCAGGAAGTAGGTTTTGAATACATAGGATATATGAGTGAGCATGAGGAAGGAGCCTTTGTTCCAGGCTCTTCCAGTCTTCCAAGGCAGGGAAGCAAGATCAAAGCAAGGGGTGACTAGAGAGACAATAGGTCAGTGGGAAGCGAGAGTAGAGAAGCAGGAGAAAGGTCCAGGAACAAGTTTAGTTGGAAGGCACAGGAGAACCTTACATGAACAGCACTGGTGAAGATTAGGAGTGCTACCTTATGAGCTGCTGTATCAGCTGTGAGGGGCTTGTTTTTCTTCTTTGGGCATGCTTACAGTTCCCAGATGCTTTGGCAAATGGGAAGTCTGGCTCTATGGATGCTACCTTTTACCCTACCCTGGCTAGTTGTGTTTGTCACAGTCTGATCAATACCAGGTTTCCATCTGGCACACAGAAGCTCCCTGCATCCAACAGTTTTACACTCCTAGGACATTGTTCCCCCATCTTCCTTCTCCCAGGCTTACATTGCCTGAATCACATAGCAAAATTTGAAAAATAAATGAGACACAGTCATAGAAATGGAGTAAAGTTATGTTAGACCAGGCTCAAACCTTCCAACTGGCCCAATAAATAAAAAAGTCATGGGTCAATTTTCAGAAAATGACTCATAGGTTATAAATCTGAACTACAGTCAGGAAGCAGAGTAACTTTGTGAGGATTTCCCAAGGTGGCAGATATCTTCACTGACCTTTCATAGTGTATGTAAACACAGGTCCACCAGGTAATATTTAGCTTGGCTTCCCCCATCATCTTCTGGGAAGAGACTTCTCTAGATCTGAAATGGCACAGATCAATGTCACAGGAACATAAGAACAGTTATACTGGAGCACATCCGACTCCACTTAGAAGAAAAATCACCTTAGCTGAAATTTATGCCAAGCTCTTTAGAAAAGACTTCAAATGCTTGAGTCCCAAACAGCTACCAATGCTATCTATTTTATAATGTAATAACTGAATAGCTTATTTGTTTTCTAATATTTATTGTTTTTGTAAGAATCAGAATTTCAGGCATGACTTTCTGAATGATGCTGTAGGATATTAGCCCTATCTCCGGGCTTACACCTCTTTTTTTTTTTTTTTTTTTGACAAACCACTCTGCTGCAGTCCAGAAAACTTTCTGGGGATACATTCTCTTTCCCTCCTCCTTAATTTCTAGTAAATTTTATCTGGTGAGAAATAGAAATACTTACAGTATTTCTATTTCCTCTCCTGGCAGTTACATATATCTGCAGTTCATGGTTCTTGTATTTATACCTAATTATCAAGGATTTTCTAAATTCAGAAAAGCTTCATGTCACTTGCCACTTTATCCAAACTGCTGTCACTAGAAAAATGCATATGGAGACAGCAATTTACAAAACTGACTATAAATGTTTACCTTCTGTATCTGCAGGGTTGCAAGAGCTTTCTCTGCATTTGGCTTATGAAATTACTCTTAAATGCAAGCCACAAATATGCTAAAGGTTAACTAGGATTCTACAGTGAGCTCTATATTCTGTGTCAGTGTTGAGGAAATCCTAACCACACTTATGAATGTGCACACTGAGGAATGGCATTTCTCATACTGGAAGCAGCATGCTTTTCAACACTGATAGCTGTGCTGCGCTATTGCAGCAAAGGGAGTTTTTCCTGGTATTGCCAGGGCAGACAACCAAGCTAATAGGAAGAACAACAGGAAAGGGAAAGATTGCTTCAACTACGGCATTATCCTGATCTTCTAAGCTGTCTTGGCTCTAGCACAGGCTTGCACTGTGGTCAATGAACTTGAGCAAATCATTTAACCTCTCCACAGCTGAGACTGACATCTCTAGAATAAGAAATAATGTTGTATTTCTATAAACTTTTGTGTGCTCTGTCAAATTAGATGGGAAGAAAAGGCAAGTACATTGTTTGGAGGGCAGTGCTTAGCCTAAGAACATTAGCTGGGGTATCTAAGAAGTACTGTTATAGGGAACTGTACTGCTTTACTAGACTGTACACAACATGGCATTGTAAATATGTATATTCAACAGACTGTATAAGATTTCAATGACAGATGCCTTAAAATCATATTTTATATAAACTCCATTGAGAAATTATATCATTTGAAGAAAAAAAATCAAGGCTTTTCTCTCGGTTTGAATTATAATCAATCATAAAGCAATACGATTGCATGACTTGGAAAACAGGGCAAGATGGGATACTGATGGCTTCAGGGAACCACTACATTACAAGCAGAATGTCTAATTTCATTGTTTGACTATCATTGTCTTTTTGGAACTGGTCTGGGGAATAAGCACTGTCTCACCCTGTATCTGGAGAGCAGTTAGAATAACCTGGCTGTCACTACAGCCCAAGAAATGATGCAACACATGTCAAGCAATGGAGGGGTATTCACTGTGCCAGGACACTTAAGCAGAGATGTCAGAGGTCAAACTTGTGCAGGATTAGTAAAGTGTGAACAGGTGCAACCAGACCACGATGAAATAACTCTCTAGTTAAGTTGTTCTGAGATATGAGATGCTCTACCCTAGTGTTATTTGTAACCTTAAACCATCCTGTAGCCACAGAATGTCTGACACTATTCCTAAAGCAAGCAAGAGAAATGGGCATCCTTAATTACTGCTGCATCATTAAAAATATTTATCCTGTTAACATTGTGGATTGCTCCTTGATGTGGGAGTAATCAAAGGATATTTTCTTTTACTACTGTTATTGAATGAAGGAAAATTGTAAGTAGTCCACATGTGTGGTTGCATCCTTTCACCAGATCATTTCAATAAGGATGGGAGAGTTTTATAGCAAGAGGACTTTGCACTTCGTGCAACAGAAAAATGACTTTGAGAGCCCAAGATGTAGCTGTCTCACAATCTGACTGACTGCCATTCCTCACTAAGTTTCAGTGCTTTCACATCAACTTAAACCCCTCTAAGATTTTTCCACTTAACTTGGAAACTAATTCATTCAGATTGTGTCGGCATTGAGTAATAAGAACAGAGTGCACACTAAGATCGTTCAGCATCAAGACCAGCAGAACAGCATCAAGACAACCAAAACATGCCTAGCTTCCCTCTGTCCTGTATATTCAGTTCCTTCTACTGAAAACTGAGCATAGGAATGGAAAATTAATCTCTGCTTAGGTTTTACTCTGATCTCAGACAGGATGTTGCCAGGTCATACTCCACTGCCAGAAGCCCAAGGGCACAGTTTATGCATAATCCAAGAGCTTTATCCAGCTGGAATTGTGGTCTTTGCCTCTTAACCATGCACCTTGTAATGTGGCACTTAGATGAAGGGATGCCCACTGTGCCTTGGTTTCCTTGCAACATATAACGCGACAGCAAGCAAAATATAAATTACACACTTTTCCATTTGTTGGATTCTTCTTGCAGTTCTGAAAACAGAAAATGGATTTTTAAAAGTCCTACTGTCTTCTACTCTC
Organism: Urocolius indicus; assembly: GCA_013401255.1. Classification (NCBI taxonomy): domain Eukaryota; kingdom Metazoa; phylum Chordata; class Aves; order Coliiformes; family Coliidae; genus Urocolius; species Urocolius indicus. The sequence goes on from WBNH01012601.1 coordinate 253,618, forward strand.
CACTGTTAACTTGAATTTGCAAGATACCTTCTGAAAACTTCCTTACTTTGTGAAATCATAACCATTTAGCCCTTGGAATATTGGAAGATACATCAAATATGTATCAGATTTGAGAAAAGAACATAACTTGGTGGCTGACCCACTGCTATATGATAAAATTTGATCTGTAATATTAAATGCATATTATGTACATATTAAGACACAAGTACACACACTTGTACAAATAAACCAACATCGCTAATGCATCATGTTTTTAAAGAGATTTCACACCTTTGCAAGCAGGGGAAATTCTGTTATGTGGATTTTCTCATGTCTCCTGTCATGATATGGCTTTTTCTGCAATGGAGTATGTAGTGGTTTTGTCTGGGCCAGGTTTTTTGGAAGCAGAGGGAGCTACAGGCGTGGCTTCTTTAAATAAAGATCCACCAGAAGCTTCCCCTGTAGCTGACAGGGCTAGGGACAATCAGTTCTAAGCTGGACCCTGCAGCTGACCCAGGCCTGGCCAATTAGTGACTGAGGTAACACCTCTGTGATTCATGTATTTCAGAACAGGAAGAACTTTCTGCACAGTTGCTAAACGGCAGCAGCAACAGGGAGTGAGAATGTGAAAACACCCCTGCAGACACCAAGGTCATTGGGGAAGGAGGGGGAGGAGGGTGCTTAGTCCCCGAAAGAAAGACTCTCTTGTGACTGGTGGTGAGGACCATGGTGAGGCAACTGTGCCCTTGTGGTCCATGGAGGCCACTAGGGAGCAGAGATCCACTCGTGGCCTGTGGAGAACCCCACTCTGGAGCAGGTGGATGCCTGAAGGAGGCTGTGACCCTGTGGGAAGCCCACGCTGAAGCATGTTCCTGGCAGGATCTGGGAGTCTGTGAGGAGAGAGGAGCCCAGGCCAGAGCAGGTTTGCTGTCAGGATTTGTGATCCTTTGAGGGACTCAGGCTGGAGCAGTCGGCACCTGAAGGACTGTTCTCCCGGTGGATGACCCACATTGGGGCAGGGTGTGAGGAGCTGCCCCCATGGGGAGCCCCATGCTGGAGCAGTTTGTGAGGAACTGTAGCCCATGGGAAGGACTCATGTTGGAGAGGTTTGTGAGGGACTGTCTCCCATGGAAGGGACCCCACAGTGTAGCAGTGGGAAGTGTGAGGAGGCCTCGACCTGAGAAGAAGCAGCAGCAAAGTCCATCTCTAATGAACTGACCACAACTCATCCCCTGTGGCACTGCGGGGGAGGGAAGGAGAGTCCTGGGAAGAGGGAGGGGTAGAGGGAGGTGTTTTAAGATTCAGTTTTCTTTCTCATCTCCCTGTTCTCATTGTTCCTTTAATAAATCAAATATTTTTCTCCCCAGGATGAGTCGATTTTGCCCAGGACACTAATTGCTGGGCTATCTCTCTGTCCTTATCTCTCTCTCCTGTCCAGTTTAAGAGGGAACATGATATTATGACTAGGTGGACACCTGACTACGCCACAACAGAGGAGTACAGACATAGTGAAAGGGTCTCTCTCTGCTGCCTAGCTGCTCATTTTCATCAAGATTCTAGCAAATAGAATTGAGACATTTATCTGTCCATCAACTCTGGCTGAAATAGACCAAGGTTTTCAAAAGTACTTCAGGATCCCACACACATATGAACTCCTAATGAGATTTCCAAAACATATTTCTTTAGAAAGCCAGGCTAATTGTTTACTGTGTTGTATCCCAAACTGAACTCTAGGAAGTCAGGCAAAGCATAAATTGATGCTGAATTTGAGTCTGTGTTTTGATATTCAGATGTGTGCCAAGTGCACATAAACTGAAATACTACAGAGTCTAATTTCAGATTGTTTTTTCATTGCTTGTTAGCACATTATTTAATCTTCCATGGACAATTCTCTCTCTTCCTTCTTAGGGAATGTCTTAATGATATAATTTAAACTATCTTGTAAAAAGTTCATCACTGTCAGGCGGAAATATGTACAATTGCACTTGTGCGTGGCTATTTTTTGGATTCTGTGAACTGTTTCCTTTTAGGGAAAAGTTTGTTGACACGGCAAACTTCTACAAGTCTTTATTCACAGGAGGTAAAAATATACTGTTATCTTCATTCTGTGTCTGCTCATATTCATTACATTTTCTAAAAGCATTAGATTTATATTAAAATTATGAGTTGATACATGCCAGCCTCTCAGATCAGCCAGGTCTTTTGATGTGTGTATACATAAACTCTGCATAGGATGGAGTCAAAGCAGGGAGGACATATGGTTTGAAATATTGAACTTCAACATTTTCCTTCTAAAACTCAGAAAATAACGCATTCAATCTTATTTTTTAAAATTAGATCTACATTTCTTTTGAATGTATTTTCCTGTCTAGTTAAAGTGTTTTTCAAGTTACAGATGTGAGTATGATGTAGGAGAGTTCAAAAAGGTATGAACCTTTTTCAGTTACAAAGTAGTCCTACTGGGAAAAATTCTTAGATAGTCTACTTCGATAAATCAAGAGTTCATAACTTCAGCTGCAAAAAAATATCTTGAGAAGCAAAATATGACACAGGTTTGGTGGGTTCACATCTTTCCACAATGCAAGATGTTGCTTTAAATAGGATTTCATGTATGTTCTCTAAAAGTAATACGTCTGGACTTGATAGAGAAAAGGAAGAAAATAAACAAAGAAATATCTCAAATCCATACATAAAGCTTTAACAATTTACACTTATGAGAGATTGTCACAGTATAAATTAAGCTTAAGGAAATTAAGATTTCTCTACTGTAAAACTGTTTAATGAACTGAAATCTGTAGATCTGGCCTGGGGATAAGCAGAGTCCATCATGCTCAGTGAATTTTCATGTTGAATGTCCTTCAGATCATTTTTACAGTGAAGAAGGATTCCCTTCCTGATGAATGAAGGAATTATTGTCACTTTAAAATGTATTATCTGACAGGTTGTCAAAAAGCAATCAGAAAATAGAGCTGTCCATGGGAAGCTATATGAGTTTATAATGTTCAAGTGATACCAGGTTTGCTCCCTTCCTCTTCCCTCCAGTTCCTTATAACCGGGACACAGTAAGGCAGTAAGCATGTCTTTCTTCTGGTCACCTCCCCTTGATCAGTCTAAAGCACAAAAAATATTCTCAGAAATGAATAGCGAGTTGGGAAATTCTTCACAGAATCCCCAGTTATATTTCCAGTAATACATAGGTGGCCTTGAGTTTCCCATTCAGCCCAGTTTAGACCATAGATCTGAAATGTAGCTGTAACAGGATCCTACTCTGGAATAACACAATTCAGTGTTCCTCAGAAAGAATCAGGTATCACTTGAACTTATAGATTATCACCTCTTGTTTTCTGTGGTAACTTATTCCTGATGTTTATCTTGGGGAAATTTCAAGATGATCTCGTACATCTTCATCTCATCCATTTATAGGTTTGTTTTCCCCCCTCTCTTATTTGCACTGCTAGCTCCAACTGGCCCAAACCCTCCGTACAGTGACTGCTTTACACCAGAGATCATTTTTTTAAATTGTGTTTTATAAATGCATAGTTTAGGTCTTTGGGTAAGATTAATCATTAGCTGAATATGCTGGAAGATAATAACTAACACTTTTATAGTCTGCCTGCAAGAACTTACTGTGCTAGATGAACAGTTTCTTCTGATCATACAAAGTATAAGAGGAATTTAAAACCAGCAAATCTAAACCTGATCATAAAGAGATGTGGCTCTAATGCCTTGCTTTTAACTGTCTGTTTAAGACTTGTGAAGAGGAGTTAGTCATTTTAAGAAAAGACACACACCCAAGCAAGGCCTAGCTGTGTTGCATGGAAATGTGGCACCTCTGAGTCCCTCTTCATCAATAAGAGAGGAAAAGGACAGATTGTCTTTAGAGACTTGTGACCTACTTTAGGTGACCCTGCTGTGGCAGGGGGGTTGCACTGGATGATCTTTCAAGGTCCCTTCCAGCCCTTGAGATTCTGTCTTTGTGTGATACTGTGACTCTTTTTGTCTGTTCTTACTAGAGGATCAGAGTGACTTTCATTGATAGCATGAGAATACAAGACCATAACAAAAAATCTAAGAAGTTAGGCATAGTCTGTGGATATAGTACAACAGAAAGGTTTCTAGGAATAGCCATGAGCCTGCTCACATGTAAAGTTAAAGTCTTTTTGCAAAGTTATTTATTAATATAGCACCGCAAAACTTAAAAGTAGCCCTGAACATCTTTTTCTAAGTTCCTGAGATGTCTAAGGACACATATCCTAGAAGAAACTGCTCTAAGGAACTGGTGAATAATCCTTCATTAGACACGTGCCTATGTTTCTCAAAACAACCCTTAAAACAGAACATTTTATAACCGTTATGAAAATCACAACCATACTTTTTGCCCGCTAGCTGTCTCCCCAGTTGTAGAAATAACAAAAAGATCATTAAAATCACAACATGTCTATGTGCCTATAAAGCTTACTGTAGGAAATCGAGCAAATTAGTTTTATATTTAGTTATGAATGCAGTGAGATCTGAAGCTCATTCTTAGTTCTACAAGTAATGTATTCCAAATGTAGTAAAGCCAAGTCTCTGTCTCTCTCCCCCCTGAGGGAGTCTGTACTTATTTCATTGTTCTTGTGGAATGCAGCTGCTGTGCGAAGGTCTTGCTCACAGCTGGAGAAGCAATGGCTGGAGTTATTTCAGTACATGTTTGTTTGTAGACTAGGTCTTAAAAAGACAAAAGCACATTAAGAATCACAGTTTTCAAGACCAATCTCCCACATCATAGCTAGCCACATGTTATGGACCCTTCGTAGCTAGGTGAAATTCCATCTTAAATCCTTTTTTTTTCTGCTGCTGGCTGTCGTACCTCCAGCTTTTCACTCTTGCAGCAACGTTCTCCTTGTTTTTCCAGCTTAAAATCATTACAGGTCAGTTTGTGCCCTTGTGTCAGTACTACTGTCTTTTACCCTAAATAGCTCTTTCTCCTAGTATTTACCCCTCTTCACTAGAGCATTTGTCGACGGCATTAATTTTCTCCCTCGATCTTTATTTTGCTAGACTAAACAAGCTCTCTATTTAAAACTCTTAAAAAGCCTTTCATTCCCAATAATCCTTCCAGCTCTTTTCTACAGACATTTCTGTTTAAGTTCATCCTTCCTGTACATAGATGATTTTACAGTTTCCCAAAAGTGATTTCACTAGTGCCTGGACTTCCTAGTTTGTACTGGAAGAGCCTACTAGAGCCTTGGGCTTTGATTAGCATCAGTGATCCCCTATATTCTGCATGAGATGAGAAGCCACTGCAGGCTGCAAAGCAGCAAAGTTAGATGCTAGTGCTAGCTTTTGTTGCCAAGTAGAAAGCCTGCCATGCAGTGAACCAGTTAGAGACTATATTAGCATACATGTTTTTATTCCTAGCTAAGTGTTATGGTAACACAGTCCAGCATTCCCGAACTTACAGATCACTGTGGTTAGGCCTACTTCTGAAAGGGAAGTCCAGCCTTAGGCATAAGCAGACATTATTTGGATACCTAATAGCACTGAAATGCTTGAAGGAACCTAAAAGTTTTGAAGCACTTGTGTGAATTAGATGTTTTTCCACAACACTTCCTTTTTCTTGCTACAAGACCATCTTTGTGTCTCCCCCACTTGCAGTTGGCTATTCTCAAAGCAGTGATTGATTTTGCTTTGATAAAAAGCTGGATGGTTGTGATGTGTGCATTTGCAAGAAAGACCCTGTAGACGTGGACACTATCCACCCACTGTTAGTACTGCACGCTGCCTTGCTGCCTGCCCTCCTGCACTATGACCCAAGCTGTAACAGCAAAACCATTGGTTCTATGCAGGTCTGTTATAGAACACGGAGCTGTTGTCACCAATAAATTCCCATGAAACAAAATGATGCAGCTGAGCTCCACCCCTCCTGCACATTCATGGTGGCATGTGACCTGATCTAGGTGAACCTGCTTGTGCAGTGGGATTAGACTAGATGATCTCTAAAGGTCTTTTCCAACCCTACCATTCTATGTGGTTTCAGTCTCATTCTTTGTTGATAAGGTGTTTTGGGGCATCCATAGATGTGGCAAGACAGAAATCTGATACAGCTGAACCACCACTGAGGGTCATCCTCAGGATTGAGGGAAATGGAAGTATATCACAGAGATGGCTCTCAACCCTTCAATGAAACAGTGGCTATGAAAGTATTATATGGATGTTGTGGTTTAGGCCCATCAGGGAACAAAAGACCACGATTAGCCTCAAGTACCGAAGACTTAAGGATTGCTAAAGGGCAGGGAGAGCTTAATTGCTGCTTAAGGTGCAGGACAAAACAGACCAGGCTACTCGGCTTGGGGAAGAAAACAGAAAATAATTTAATACCAACTAAAACATAAAACCCCAAAACAGAA
>WBNH01012601.1:260225-327076 GCA_013401255.1 Urocolius indicus
CTCTCACCACGGCTTGCAGAGGGGTCTCTGGTCTGATGCTCCATCCTTCCTCCTTCTCCGACTGTGGGGTCCGCATGGTCGCCTCCATCTTGTACCACTCTTACACCTCCTGCCTGGCACCTCAAATTCCCGCCCCTAAATAGTGATTGCAGAGGCGCCAGATTGGCCCAGCTGGGCCAGGGGGTGGGTCTGAACCCAGGAGTCAGGGGAGAGTCTAAAAAACTTTTACCGGGTCTTCACTGCAACCCGCTCCCCCTGTTACCAAGCAAAAGCAACTCCTTGCTAAACCATGACAATGGATATTGCTTTCATGTTCTGAGACAATTTCTCATTCTTTTGTGCTATTGTGAAGGGAGAAAACATTCTTCTTGAGTGTATCTAGAGAGAGATCTAGATTGAAAATCTGGTAAAATCTTGGTGTCATTTAAAGCAGTGGCAAAACTATTTTCAACTTTCCTGGGTCTCAGATGACCTGGATGTTTATACAGTATAATATCACAGCTTCTATTTGTTATCCTCTCTGGTAAAGCCAAAAATTCTTCATGTGGCTTATTTTGAATGCATTTTAATAGCTGCAATGCAAATATTGTTGCAGAGGAGGTGACAAGAGAGGAAGAGATCCTTGACTGCTGAGACTTGTCACAGCTTAGCTGAAATCACCTTATGTTCACAAAGAATGTTTCTCACACATTTAAAACACAGGAATAGAGAAGGTGTTAGGAACTCTAAACGTGTGGGAAGCAACTTCATGATTCACTTTCGTTTAGTGTTGGGAAGTCCTAGTTTCATGTATTGCAGAAGTTCTGCAGGCTATGTTAGAGAAATTGGATAGCATGCTTGGAACATAAAACATACCAAGTTTGAAAGAAATGGAGATGTTGGGTATTGCTGGCTGCAAGAACAGACCCACAAGCAAAGAGGTAATATGGAAAAATTACTGGAAACTCATATTTAAAATATTACACCTTCCAAAATTATTTCTACAAGGAGAAAGAATTAATGCCTTGTGAACAAAACAGTACTTTCACTAGAAACATTTAAAAAAAGAAGAGTTAGGCCTGAAAAGTCTTCAGTTAAAATCTCTGATGATTTAGGCTTTTTTTCCAAGTGTTAATAAATTATCAAGAAGCTCAAAGGCTTTTGGAAGAATAGCTCCATGCTCACTCTTTTTGAAGCAACTTCAGGTTATTCCTTTTGTTTCCAAATTGTTCTAGTCACATTTCTTCTCAGTGGGAAAACCAAACCAAGTATTTCTAAGATATAAATGTTTAAGGATGACATGATTAATTAAGCAAGAAGAAACCAGATCTGATTGGTGATAGATCTAAGTGACATTATGATGAAATTTTATTCTTTCCTACTAGCTCAGCATTGAGGAAGTGATGATTTTATGAAACAATGCTCCATAAAAATACAATGTACTGCAGAACATTTCTGTATCTCCCCCCAAAATAAAAAAGTAGCAACAAAAAATAAACACAAGAATTACATTCTAGCCTACTAAAGACTTGCAAACTGTGGAACATTAGGTAATTTCAATAGTTTTTCCAGGTGTTCTTGCTGCAGTTTTGGACCTTGAGAAACCAGCTATCCCCACACTAACTAAGCCTTAGTTTTCTCCATTGCCAGCTCTCACTCACCTGCCTGCTTTGGAACCTGCCCCTTCTCGGCAATATGAATAGTAGCTGGTAAAGGAGGAGGCACACTTCCCTCACTTTGGCACCCTTGTTACATATTTAATGTTTTGGTTTTCCTCCCATAAAGTGTAAGAGTACAAAGCAAAAGACCATGAAGAAATCAAATAGTTTATTCCTCCTGTTTACTCCAAAATTAATACTACTCACATTTCTCCAATAGAATCAGTAAATAAGTGTAAATACCTGTAAAATGTAAATCTAAATACATGTATTTGCTTTCTTGAAATCATTGGTTGTTTAGAGAAGTTATTTTAATCTCTCTTTAAAGAATTATAAATAGACAAAGACTGAAATGCAACACATTGTCTGTACAATGTGTTACCATTTTTACTTTCACTTCCTGAGTATTGATACTTGACTGAGTATCAATGTGTCTATTGTGGTGAAATAAAAGAGCCTCCTGGATCCTCTTTTGCCATTCACCTGCTTAATATGCTTAAATTTGCCTTCAATATGAAAGATCTGTGCTTTTCAATGGTATGTTGCAAGCCACTTCATATCACTATGGAAAGAATATTTTGAAGGTTAAAGATCAAAAAGAAAGTCCTGATTTAAAGGAGCAAGTGTTCAGAGAAGAAGATAATATACCATTGTGACTGGGGAAGGGAGATACATTCACTTCACCTGGTAGGAGAATGAATCTCATTGATAAAAACTGTATGCTCTTCCTCCATATTGTACATCAGTTTCATAAAATTAGGTGCTGATTGTTTGTTATTCCTACATGAGCCATAGTTGCACTAATTTTACTGCTACAAGCTCTTCCAAATTTCCTTTGTGCAGATGAACATGCTTATTCCAACACAGCTGATTCTAGAGCCGTATCAGCTATTTCAGTATAACACATTTACATGTGGGTTTCCACCCAACAGCCTTTCCTGCATGTAAAACAGTACACTTCCAATCCAAACAGTAATAACAGTAAAACTTTTTAAAGTGTATCAGATTTGAATGACCTTTTGATTCTCAATAGTCCCACAATGGAAATGTTTCTCTCTTCCTTTTTAGGAAACACTTGTCAAGATTAATTTATCTCACTGAAAGATCATCACAGGGAAACAATAGATTGGACAACAGAGTCCTTGCAACCTCAGTCGCGCAACTGATGTGAATGCCAAATCTATTGATACAAAGTCAATGTGAAAAAACATAAAATTATCAAAACTGAGAATGCTGGGAGTTTAAGTATAAATATAGTAATTTTAAGCTCTAGAACGAGCCACATTTTGATGCAACTTAGAAGTGCCATTGAACTGTTCTGTAACGCAGGAGAATTATCTGGGATAAAGCAAGCTCAGATTCATTCATACCACCTCCTCTTATTGTAAAAGAATATTGTAAGAGATTATACAGATGGTGCTAAGTTTGGAATGACGACCTCCTGAACACATAATGGAAGGACTGAGCCTAGCTGGAGAGCTGTTCCTTGGGAAAGCTTGTGCTTCACTTAGATTTCTGCTAGTAGTAAAATATCATCTACTTGTTATTCACAGAAACATTTTCCTTCTCATCTGAAATTAAGATGACTGCAAAGAAAAGGGAAAAAAATTTGATGTTACCAACTTTTGTCAGTAAGAACAAGTCCAGTGGTTGAAAAGGGCCTCATAAGTGGGTTTCTGAGCTCCATCCTGACAAAAACTCCACAGCTTGGGCCCTGCCTTAGCAGCAGAAATGTTGCATATATTCTAGTCCATCCCACAAATTCGTTGAAGCATAAGTGGTCTCCTTAGCAACAGCTTTTGAGATATAAGGACAAAATCCTCATCTTTCTGATCTGGAGGATTGAAACCTCCCTCTGGGGACCAGCTGCCATCTTTTATCTCTAGCTTAATTTTTTAAATATTTTAGCTTTGATCTGTGTTCATATTGACAAAAAAAATAATCTGTAAAAATTAAATGAGAGAAGTTCAGCTGCATAAACCTGCAGTCTACCTCAGCAGGAGCCAGAAGCAACGATGCTGAAGATAAAATCCATCCATTAATGCATTGAAACAAGTAAGCTGGCATTATTGTTGTCTTTAGTAGTTCTTATAAACAAGGTGCAGTATGTACTTCAAATGGAGAGACAACAGAGGCCACTTACATTCTGTCTTCTTTGCAGGTCTATAGTTTTATTGGACATGACTTCAACATCAGTCCTGCAACTATTACCTTGTGTTTAATTTCAAATATATGAGAAACCTATTGATGCTAGGTGACATTTATAAAATGTTGCAAGATCAGGGTGCCTGTAAGGGTTACATCCATGCCAGCCTACTTCAATATGACAAACTGCATTAGTATGCTGCTAGCTGCTACTGGCTTTTTATGTGGAAAAAGTAAGTAGGTCCTTGAATTAGCACTTTTCTGCAGCTGCAGTGCAAAAAGAGCCTGAGAAAGCAAATGTAAATAAAAAAATGACACACTGTCATGCTCCAGGAAATCTTTTAAGGAAGAAAGCTGAATCCCACCTGTATCTATGCTGTTAGCCTCCAGCTGGTAAAAAAAGAAGTAGTGTTAAGAGCAGTTGATGCTGTTGTTCACAGAAAAAAAAACCTCTAGTCCAAGGAATGCTGAAAGGATTGTGGTTCTATCTGAATGACCAAACAGGCAGCAGAAGTTTTGATGCAAGGTCCTAATTGTGGATTTTTACTCAGATTTCTCTCAATGATGAACTGTCTGCTACTAATACCAGTACTTCAGGAAAGGAATAAGGTTTATCTCTAGTCAGAATTTTGACAATGCATTGCACTGGCTGATTTACATGGCAATGAGGAAGCCTGGTCCAATAACAGGCTTGATGAAAAGGTCTTGTGCATATACATGTTTACATTCTGGTTTGTTTTCTGCCCCAACAAGTAACTGAGTGAGCCAGTGCCTAGGATTAGGTTTGTTTCCTTTGGTGGGTGCAAAGGAGTAACATTCAATGTGTTTCTTGTGTCATTCTGCTATTGCTTCGCTGTCTGAAAAGGCCTACAGAATATGGTCATTTATGGACCTGCTTTTACCTTCCTTTCTCCCTACACTGTTATTCATGAAGTGGGAACACAAGAGGGCCTATGCAAATATTCCACCGTGTAAATCAGTCTGTCCCTAAAACTGAATGCTAAAATGCAACGTGTAAGTAAGTACATCTAAAACAGATACTGAGATGGAGTCAGTGCTCTGCTATGTAATATTTTTGTTAAGAATGCTAATAAAGTTAGACATTTTCATCTGTTATTTTATTTGTAAGAAAAAGAAACATGTTAGTAGTGCTAGCAAAAGTCAGAGCTAAGGAATTTCATAGTGTGATTTTACAGCAGAGTTCTGGAAACTTTCTGTATACTGCAACTCCTAGATATTAATATAAGCGGCAGACTAAACATTTGTACCCTGTTTGTACTGCCAGCTGACAAATGAAGGTAATTAATGGGAAGCTATAAGGTAGAAGAGTCTGGAAAATACCAAAACTTGTCATCCTGAAATGTACAGCACTGATGCCAGAATATTGATTTAACTGCATTACTGTTGCTAAGTAATTTTGTATAGTTTTACATTATGTATTGATGTTTACAACTTACTACTTTTTCCTGTTTCTTTTCTATCAAATTTTCCCTCAGAACATTTATTACTAGCTGGATATTAGACAAAAAAAGAAAAAAAAAATCCCATATCAAGTGCAGCTATTCAGATCAACTGGTAAAAGCACTTGACACTTATCAGGTTTTTTTAAAGTTAGGTTTCAATTCTTGTGGGCTTTTTTTTAAATGGACTCTGCTAGGAGATATTTTCAATGGATGTGATTAGTGAAATTAAATTCAATGACATCTGTATCTTTGCTCTATCTTTAGACATAGGCAAAAATAATTTTCCGAATACACTTTTGGAAATGGCCAATACTAAATGAAACTGGAAAGCAAAGATGCTTGATATGTATCATTTGCATTACTCTGGGCTGATTAATGTCTCTAAAATCCGTAGTCATGTGAAGTGAACTAACTGTGTTTGTAACTGTGTCGTTCAAATTCACAGTCCTCTGCAGGCCACTTGGGATATCTGCTCTTCAGTTGAATCAGGAAAAGAATACTCCAGCCTCAGCTTTCAAGTCAACTTTGTTACAAAGTGTATACTACTTGCCTGGAAAGCTATCAGTCTATGGTTTGTTAGTTACAGAGGATGAGAATCATGGTTTGTAGTCGAAAAAGATGTTATCATGCTCTGTCCTGACCTGACCTGCTGCCTATCCTGTTCAGCAATTACCGTGGATAGCCCAAAAACTTCACAAGAAAATATCTTGCTATAAAGACTGTCATTTCAAACTTAAGGAGTGCAAAACATGCTGAGTATTCCATGCCTGTGGTAAACTGTTCCAATATTTTTATTATTTCCTGTTTAAAATTTGCTGAATTAAACTTCAACCACTGTGTTTTGCAATGCCTATGCCTTTATATTAGAAACTCTTCAGCCTACCTTCAGCTCTGATAAAAACCATTCTATCTGTAGGGTGAGAAGAGGGGTAAGTGCAAAGCTAAAAAGTTCTCTCCACTTTTCCAGGAGAGGCATAAAACAATATGTTTCATTAGTTGCTAAATTTTATCACACCCAAGAGAGCTTTCCAGGATTATGTCCATACAAACATGTTATTAGATTAGTCTGTATGCAGATTATAATCCTTTCTTCTGCACACGCACTTTAGAAACGTTACAGGCATTTGCACAGAAGTGTTGGCTTGCACAGGGGAAGCTAACCTTACTTTCTAAAAGATTGTTCTTCTGAAAATAGCCTTGAGGACATGCACATCTGGGCAGGTTCTATTTTTTATTCATGAAAGGAGCTCAGGCTGCATTTCAGCCATTGTAGCATAATGGCTAAATCAGTTCATAAGTATTATAAAAAGTAATTCCTATCCTAAGGATGGTTTTTTGTCTTAGAAAGTAGAAAACCCATTGCTGGTAGCACTTGGGAAAAGCAATGATGACTGCTTGAACCAGGCCCTAAAATGGTGGCAGCACTCCATTGGCACATACCAGTGACTGAGTGGAAAGGCCTGACAAGACTGGGCTGATACGCCTGGATTTCAGAGTTAAAATAAAACAAAGACTGAAATTCAATAAACTGATCAAACATGGCTGAGAGGAGACTTAATCTCTCCTCTCTCCTCTTCCCACTCCTCCTGTTGCTGGCTATGCACCCTCTTTCTTACATCTGCTCTGGCACACTCTGGGCCCTGCTGTGATCTAATTTAATTCATGAATATTGCAAAGAGCTATTGTGGGCTTTTGGGTGGAGGTTTTTTGCTATTTTAGCTAATGGAGTTGGCACATAAAGGCTTTGGCAAATGCCAGCACCAGCCTGATGGTGAGGAGGGGAGAGGTGACAGGTGAGTGCACACAATTTCTTTGGCAGCAGCAAGCTTTCAATCAGCCTGCAGTGCCTTTTGAAATTAAATTTTAATCAGAGTATAATAAATACATGTAATACCTTGAAACAAAGAGACCTGTCCTGGATCCAGAAAGTAGAAGGACAAGGGGATCTTGGAGAAGCCGGTGCTGCCTGAAGCAAGGAGACAGGAAGAGCAGATGTGTCATCCCTTGTTGCAGCCCAGTCCTGTTACTGAACTGCAGAGATTCAAGATTCATATAGACCTTCCTCATTTACTCCATTTGGTTACCATATTTAATACAAGCATGATTTGGACCTTTTGTTGAGTGACAAAAGATGAGAGAATTGTAAGCAAAGGCTCTAAAGCATCGAAAGTACGAGTGTCTGCTATGCTGTTACGAAACCCATTAATGGGAGGCTGCAAAATCAGCATGAGATGCAGCCCAGGGAGGGAGCCTTACAGTAGCAAGACAGTTGAGTTTTGGCTGTAAATCATGGGACACAGCAGATAAAAGAACTTCAAAACAATTTCAGCAACGCCACAGTGCCCAGAGTAAGACCTTTGCTTCACTAACTGAGAAAGTAATATTAAAGTTAATAAACTGTAATTAATAATACGTTTAACATCCTTGACTGTGATAATGAGCTGAAAAGACCGCATGCTAAATGTATATGGCTATGTTCCTCACCTCTCCACTCAAATCATGCTAAATGTTACCTTGTATTGCATGCATAGTGGCTAGACAGATAGTTCATTTTCTGTAATGTATATAAGGACTATTCTTTCATTTATTGGTGTGCAGGCATTAGGATGAGCTATCCCCCATGCACCTGGCACTGAATAAAGTAATGCCTGCTTTCTAATACTAAAACTAGGTGTTTGTTAGTTTCTTCTGAACCGGTTTTCAGTAAGAATCCCTTCAGCCCAGCTGAGGCCTTGTGCATGAGCTTGCCGCCACCTCATATGCAGAGCTGGTTCCTGTCCCAGAGCCTGGCTGAGGTGCCAGCAGCAAGAGCTGGATTTTACCGTACAGCAAAAAGTCATAATTTCTGCAGCTGGTGCACATGTATGTCAGACCTGTGAACAAATGCTTGAAAGATGAATGTTGTTCAGGCCTCGTGAGTGGTAAGCTAACAGCTCTAACATCACATAGGACCTGACATACTTTGTCAGCATGTCTATGTTTTAATGATAGATTCAACCACATGTAGAGAAATTTTTAAAATTGATTTGGACTTAGGTGATTATTTTAATCTTATGTTCATGACATTGATCTGCTGGCTAAAAAAAACCAGCTGTTCTTACAGGATACACTCCAGGTGCATGTTTAATTGAAAAAGGATATGATTTGGACAAGCCAGATATTTCCTTAGTTTGAAGAAAAGTGGTGGTTAATAATGGAGTTGATGCAGGGCTGATGTTAGCAAGCTGCTCCCAGTCATTAGGAACAGATGCTGCATGTTCACCACGTGAAGAAGATAGAGTAATCAATTGAGCCTTGTGTGATCACATGGGCGGAAGTAGGATATATAGAGAAGTAGAAAGCAAACAGAAGGTGCCTTTGAGTCAATCTTATTGGTTGTGCTATGTTGGCTGTGTCCATTCTGGCATGAACATCACTTGTCTCGCTACAAGTGGTGACCCTGCCATGATCAACTAATCTTTTTGGACTGATTTCTCTGAAAGAAGTACTCTGATCTTGAAAGGTGAGGGACCTGGCTGGAACATGTTGGCTATCATGGAGAGACCAGAGGATGACCTCAGATCACTGCAGCAGAGACACTTAGGAAGCAAGCATGTGACTGGGGCTGGAAAAGGGGGAAAGCTTTAAGTAAAGAAGAAACTATGATAGATGTCCTCCAGCATATCTTCTCTGAGCAAGGGTTAGATTATGAAAAAGAAATATTGCAAAGACTTGTGAGATGGGGACAAGATGTAGGGGAAGCAGGATATATAAGGAAACAGAAAACAAATGAAAGGTGGCTTCGAGTCAACCTTATTGGTTGTGCTACATTGTCTGCGTGTATTCCATCACGAACATCACTTGCCTCACTACAATGCACATAGTTATATAATTCATAAATGACTCCAAAGAACACGCTATGCTATACATGTAACTATTGCAGAAAGACTGACAGATCGGTTTGTGGAAATAAAAATTATTTTCACAAATTTCAATTTACATTTCTGTGTGTCTTCTTGCTTCTGCTCAGCTGTTATTGCATGCTTAAATTGAAGACTTGCATTCCTGGGCATTTTTTTATTTTCTCCCTGCTACTTTGCTACTTATTTTGTGTCAGTCTGTTGATTACATTAACTTAATGCTTTTGAGGTTGAAAAAATATACTATCATTCAAAGTTGCCTGATATTTTTTGCAATGCTCTCTCTGGGCACGTGAAGATGATTAATAGTATTTAAAAAGTGTCTATAACCACAATTTTGTTATAGCAGAGGAAAAAATCCCAGTTATACTCTCCTACACAAATTGATATAGTATAGCAGAAATAAGTCCTCTGTAAAATGGCTGCTATTTAGTCCTGTGAATCTAGTGGTAAGACAAAGCACGGAAATAATGTTGACTAAAACCAGAAACAAGAATAGTGTTCTTATGCCAATTTAGATAAGGCTAACAGAGATACAGTTTTGCTTACAGACTTAAGTTTTTACCTTTGCGTCCTGATGCCCTTTTCACCAGAGTGTTGCTGCTCTTGTGCTGCACGTTTTGCTAGTGTTTGCTAACCACCTCCATATGTTTTCTAAAGACTTTTGAAGTAGAAACGCTGGAGCATTGTACTGGAAATCCAAATTTATTTCTGTTAAATAGCCAATGAACATTGCAAACATAATAACTTCCAGTGAGCAGTCGGAGATTACCTAAAAATGTTTTAGCTAAAAAATTTTCAAAGAAGCAGTATTTTTTTGTTTTCTAAATTGAAAAGTAAGTAAATGCCTACTTTAGGATGTTTTCTATTGTCAAAATAATGACAAGACTCTTGGCTGGACAGACACTGAAGAAAAAGGCCAGACTGATGCAGCGTCAGGGCAGTTGTAGCAAATAAAACAACTCTGTGAGGTGTTAGCAGTCTTGCCTGAACAAAACTCATGTGAATGGGATTTGGCTTGACAGTCACACAAGCCAAAAATTGGTAACTATTTTAATTTGTTCAGTTATATTCCTGGGCTTTAGGATATGTGTATTCTCTGTAGTCATGAGGGTTCTAAACATTGAGAATGGAAGATAAAAATGCAGCAGATATTGTAATCTAGCAAATGACTGCAGTACTTAGGGCTTAAAGCACCCTTCATACACGGAAAGAGTCATAAAAGTTACAAGCGTTGGCAGTACTAGTGAATGGTCTATTACCAAGTAGGTTATGTATTATAAGGTAAGGAATACCTTATTCTAAGGATTCTAAAGAAAGGCACGTTGTAAATGCCTGCTGCTTCTACCAAAGGTTTCTGCAAGAGTATCACCCATGCATAAAATCCTGCAGATAAATCTGTTTCCAGTCTGGGATAACGATCCTTTGTTGTGTATATCCTTAACAGTGTTTTTGCAACCTTTTCCATGTGGTTAGTATGTCTCTAGGATACTTCATCTTTCACAGCCTCACATGAGCCTTGATTTACTGTTCACTTGCTCTTTAATTCTTTGAAAATAAAATGTGATTGTCAGCATAGGTATTTTGATTCTATATACTTTTAAAAAACACAGAATGAGTATAAATGGTTCAGGAAGTGACTTGAACCTTATAGGTTGCCTCTGATCTCAGATTTGTGCCTGTTTTATCTACCATATTCAAGGACTGCATGGTGTAACCAAAGAGACTATTGTTTGGCTCTTGCCATTATTGGAGTAAATGAAGAGCAAAATTATTTGCGATCTAAGCCCTTTGTACACACCTGCACTTGAAAACACAGACACCTCTTCTAGTCAAGAAAGTTCCTTAGCTGCAGCTTATAGGAGCTTGGGGAAGGAAGAAGTGAAAGCATATATGTAGCAGGACACTTATGACACTTATCATATTGTGCCTGACCTGCTTTTGTGCTCTTCTGTAAGAAACCACTACCCAGTGCTGCTGGAGATGGCTTTCTGTGCTAAGGAGACAGTGGATGGGGACAATATGGCCACTCTTGTGCTTAAAGATTGAGGGCATTCTATTCCTTAACAAGATATTTTTTTAATACCAGAATGAATCCTGACTGCACAGTTGACCTGCAAGGGTTAAGTTTAATTTAGCATCTTTTACAAACTGCTTCTTAAAGGCTTTTCTGTTTGCTCATCTCCACTGGATCTTAAACAGAGACATTGTTGCTATGGAAAATAGTGAGGAAGCAATAACAAATGCTTCCTCACATAGAAGCAAAGCAACCTGCTAACCATCAGGCAGGCAAATATAGCTGAAAGTGGAAAAGAAAAATATGAAACCAGTTCCAGATTTTATTCTGTCCTAAAGTGAAATATGACCTCATTTTCTTCTTTCAGCAAGGCAGGGTGGCATTTGTGATCCTGGGGAAGAGGGTCATATGTTGATAGCAATTTCATTATTCCAGGATACCCGCCACAGTCATGAATATCAGTCTGAAAGAGATTTTGAAAAGCCTCTCCCATGTTACACTTCATATGTGCATATCTTATACTAAGCCAAAAAGAAGAATGTATTTTTTATTCTAGCATTGCTTTAGTCCCAAGAAATTCTTCGAGAGACATATGTGGGAATATAATACCCTCAATCCAGTTAGACTTCATCTTGCTTCCAGGCTCTGAAAGCATTAGAAATTAGACACTGGCCTTGATCTTTGCTTTGCCACCTAAGATGCTTTACAGGGTCAGTCGATGTATTTTTCTATCTGCAGTTTTCTCTTTATAAAGTTCTTGACTAAAGTTAAAATCAATACTCAATAGTGTAACAAAGTTGGCATTGTAGGTCTTTGTTTCAGGAGGCCATTTCTGTTGTGACACATTGAGAACAGTGACACTGTTGTTCTTACTGAAGAAATGTCAAACTAGGCCAAATCCTATAGGACTTAATCTAGCAGTCCTATATTTCTCATAGTGCACTGTAAAAAACACAGGTATCCTTTTTTGAGTTGTTCCTCACACATGGTGCAAAAATGTCTAAATATAATGCAAATGTAAAAGCTCAGCTAAAAAAATACATAAATTTCTTCAATACAAAGTTGCAATTATATGTGAGTAAATACAAGATTCCCCACTAGCTGAGCTATTTTGTGGTAACAATGAATGATGAAAAAGATCTGGTCAATGCTCACTGCCTTGTAGACTTAATCATAGCTGACTTCTCTAATTTATTTCTTCTATCAGGTGGCAGCATTACTTTGTAAGGAGTGTGGACTTACCCAAAGAACACTCAGGCTGTATACGGAGTACAGCATTCACAATGCTCTTTTTTTTTGTTTTGTTTTTAAACTAATTTCTGGCCACATTGCCTGAAGCAGATGAGATCTTGGGATATGCCCACAAGTATGTTTTAAGTCAGTACATGAAACAATAAACTTTTACTTTAGTCACTTGCTCTGGCTGTAAACACAAATGTTTTCTAGTGAGTGATTTAGACCAAGTTCAAGTGTATAAGCTTGACTCCTTTAATCCAGTTTCCTGCACCAGATAATGAATTGATTGCTTACTTAACAGGAAGGTAATGTACCTGCAACATAACTAGGTGATCTTGCAGAGAAAGTAACATAGGCTTCTCTGGACTTCAAAAGTGTGCAATAATATTTTACTTCTCCTTTGGTAGGCAATCAAAGAGAGCCTTAGGTACTCCAGTTCAAATCACATCACAGCTGAAGTGTCCAAAGAGAATCTAAAGTTTCAGATTCAACCACTGGTATGTAAAACAATGCCACAGAAACATTCCCATGTCAAAACCCACAATTTTTACAGCTGGCTAAATAGCTCTTTCAGGCAATGAGCAATCAGTTCAAACATATACCTTATTCCAACTAAAACAAAGATCCACTGTATCTCTGTTCATAAAGAGTAGTTAGCCTAGAGTCTAATCTCTAGAAATTGGCATAATTTGAAGGCATTCAGGAAAAAAAAACACTCAAATTACAAACTTAAAATAGGAAATATGCTGGAGTTCTACTGGCATGCTTTGTTGGACACCTCTCCAGTTTTGTTGCTGTCCAAATATAATTACTTTGTGTATTAGTTTGAAAGGCATTAAGGGTCATGTTTTCTATAGATGAACTGAGATGAGGGCTGCAGATCTAAGTTGCAAATATAAAAAGGATGAGAGACTTCAAGAGCTTGTCCCCTAATCATGTGTACAGAAAGCTCTTTTAGGGGTAAATCATGTCTACAGGAACAGAGTTAGCTTTATATGGAGGAAGGGTAGATATTAGATCTTGGTCTTCTGTTGATGTCTTGATCTGATTCCTACTTTTTCTCCTTTTACAGCCTAATTCCTCAGGAGGTTACCCAAAGAAACTAGTTCAGCTCCAGATGAGGACAAAAAAAAAGATAATGTCTCCTTCAATCTCTAGAAAAGCTGAGTGCATGTGAAGCCAGCTCATATCCATAATAACTCACTAAACTTGCTCCTCTTTCGGTCTTCTATTGCAAGCAGAGGATTTTCCAGAGTGTGAAAAACAGGATGAATATCAAAGCACCTCATGATTGATGGTTCTGTCCTCCATTTCCTGAATTATGTTCACAGCTGAATAGGAAAACATTTATTATCAGGGTCCTTGCTCTGCAATGCAACTGGAGTTCCTCTTTCTGAAGCACTAGGGTGGGCTCAAGCAATCTATGAAGCTGAAAGTATCAAAGCGAGGAGAAAAAACAAGTTGGCTTTGAAGTTCTGTGCTCTCCCCAAGACAAGCAAGAAGGGAGAAAACAAGTTTTTCACTAGTAAATGTGACCACATTCTTCAGGACGGAGTTTTTTATTTCTACCTGTTTTTGAGACTGATTTCATTCTGAGTGGGTTCACAATATCAGGAGTATCTCAGGAACCTACCCACTGTATTTAGACCTCCAAATGCCTTGAAACAAACCTGTCCTGAATAGAGAGAGCAAAATGGGGTTTTTTGTTGGTGGTTAGGTGGTTTGTTTTTTTTTTTTTTTTTTTTTTTTTTTTTTTTACATGTACTTCATCAGAAAACTGAAGGATCATCTCCCATCTAAAAATCCTTTCTTTCAAATCTTCCATAATGGTATCCTTGACCACCTTTTGCAGGTCATACAAGAACTTTAGTTTTTAACTTACCATGCTATCCTTTGTGAGGCTGAAAAGATCCTTTTCCCCAGTTACACCAATCCAGTTGTGGACTGTCCTACAGACATGAAACCTTAGAACATCTTTTCAGTTAACTGTTCTCGAAAGGAATGAACTAAATCAAATAATAGGTTAAAAAATAAAATTTCTTGCTCAGAAAGTTTAAGTTGTCTTTATATCAGTATGAATTCATGTTTCAGGCTGTACAGAAAAAATACTTGTTTTCTGTAGACAGGATGTCTGAATATAAACATCAAACAATGATAGAATATCTATCTTACTTTTTAAACCTCCCAGTTTGGAGAAACCTCACTGAAAGTGGTTAAAGGCCTTGACCTTTGCTGACTAGCACTCTGCAGTTTCTGGTGCAAGTCCCATGGAAGGAAACAAACTTCTCTCTGTCCTTTGGGTACCTTTGGGGAGTAATTTATGGGCTGACTTTCCTTCACATAAAGCTGTGTTCCCAATCCTCACACCAAGATATTTACTGCTAGAAAATGCTGTTTGAAAGATGTTTCAGTAATTTTGAATAATTCAGGCCTGCACATTCACCTGGATGATAGACCAACTTTAGGCTTGTAACTGGGATGCTAGAGATAAAATGGTAAAAGTAAAATGACACATGTGACCTTCCAGGTTTCAGAAGCCTGCTGCCCTCCAGATCCCTAGTTAATTCAGGAACTTTTTTTTTTTTTTTTAAATGTTGAGATTTACATATACAAATAGAAATCTCTGTCTTTCCCATACCTTACATGAAACCCATACAAAAGGAGCAGCAGGCTCAGAACAAAATGAAGTGCTAAAGGAAATAATATCAAATTTTATATATTGTTCTCTTTAAATCTTCCTTTGGCACAGTTTCTATGGAAAGACTGAAATCCAATGTTTCACACATATTTAATGCCTGGTTAAACACCATGTAAACCCAGGGCAGTGGCCAAATACACCTCATAAAGGAAAACTTGTGACTACTGTCCTAATTAAGTCCTAGATTTTTCTATCTGCTATCATGAATTGATTTTCTAGAGCTTTTTCAATAAAGCATCTGTCCACATTAATCAAAATACATTTTATTGGAATAACCACCTCTAACTGTGATTCTTTGTATCATTTGACAGTGTATTTCCAATAATGCTGTACAAAATAAAACAATAATATTGACACTTAAAAGACAATTCTTCTTGACACCTGTAAGTATTTAATCCTGTGGCTGATGTCCTGTGGACCCTGCTCTTTTTGCCTTGCTTTATGTACTAACTTTGGCAAAATTCTGGTTTCATTCTGGAGTGCTACAGGCCAAATACCTTTTGCTTCTCTTCTTTCACCCCTAGAGGTCAGAAGTTCATTTACATCTCTTTGGAGCAACATGCTTCAGTAACAATTCATGAAACAACATTATGTTAAAGAAAGCAATGTTGATAATATTAGAAACTAGAGAAAATAATTAAATGAAACAAAAGTTGAACAGAACAAACTTTCTTGTATCTGGCAAGTGCACAAAGTCTAGCTCACCAGGTTACAATCGCATAGTTAATTCAAGAACACAAAAAAATTAACAATGCTTATCTGACCTTTCCTCTCATAATATGGTCCACAGAAATGTTACAACAGGAACTTCAGCCAGCAGCATCTTCAGGGAAGAACAGTCCTGGCAGTTGTGAACAGCAAGGAGATGCTTCACCATGTAGAGCTCCCTTCAGCTGAGAAAACTCTCCCTTGTCAGGAGAAGTAAAGCCTGATTTTCTGAAGTGGCAGGTTGTGTTAAATGTATTTTGAGGACACAAAAACCATGCAACTGCTTTGTCAACTGCCAAATATGGCTAATTCCACCCAGCAATGAAAGTGTTCCCAGGCCTTTGTGTGGCAGTTTCTGCTAGATGTGTCAGAATATGTTGTCTTTATGTAATATTAATAGAAAATCTTTAACAGATCCCTCACAAACCTTTACATTTCTCTTTATGGAAGCTCCACTCATATGTGACTGGGGAAATATCTTCCTCAAATGAGATACACAGAGTTATTATTTAAATATAGTAATTCAAAATTAGGTATATTGTATTTAAGCAGGACTTCTGAAGGCAAAGGCACCTGTCATAAGGCAGAAAGCTGCACCTGCTGAGGCTGCCTTATAAATGTGCAGACTTTGATGTACTAGTCTGTACATTGTAGACTTTAATACAAAAGACAAGGATTCTCTGCCTTCAGATTATCATTGCTTTTAAAATTCGACTTAGATACTTCACCAAGAGTTCAATGAATTTCTTTAGTTGGTGACTGCCAGAAAGTAAAAAAAAAAAATTGTTTGTCAGAATTAAGAGTGTAGTATCTGGTCTCAGAGAAACCTGTCAACTTCACATTCAAGAGCCTATCACACTAAACAAAAAGTGGTTTCTCAAAAGCATAAATCGTGGACGGGAAGCACAAGGGCACCCATTGCAATGTTTTGGTCTGTACATGGCTCAGAGTCTGTTTGAAATTTTGCAGGATTGATGTGAGTGTACTGGCCTATGAGATTCTTTAATACTGACACATGAACAAAACTGTTCAGGACAGGGAAATCCCCTTTTAAGACAGGGATGCATTCGTGAGATGTGTTCATGTCTGTCTTGATTATCTGTCACGTCCAGCTCCAGTCTCTTAGACACTGGAGAGGCTGTGCTTTCTATTTCTGGTGCCTATTCTCAGAATCAAATTGCAACAATCTCTTCAAAATATCTAATTTCCCACATATGCCAATTGCAAGTGCACATGATACATAGCAAGAACCAACAGATGACAACCACACAGAGAAAAGTGTGAAATATATGGTTTTTTGAAAGAGGAATGAAAGGCCAGAAGGGACAGCAAGGAAGAGCAGGCATGACAGGACAACTTGAAAGAAGGGAGAAAAGCCATGGAAACAATGTCAAAGAGTAGGAAACTGAAAACAGGGAATAGAAACTATTCAGTATATGTAGAATCGGAAGGAGGAGTTCAGGAAGGAGGAGACAGTAGAACTTGGAAAAAAAGACATGGGAGAGTGAGAAGTTTATGAAAGTAAGGTAAGAAGTAGAATATAAAACCACTATAAAGGCATTAGAGACAGCTAGGGGAGTTTAGAGACTGAGGCAAACATCACTAAATATAGGTATAGGTGTATAGGTATAAGTGAGGAAGGGACAATTTAATTCAGACCTAGATTAACTGATGGTGAAAACAAAAACAAATGGAGAAAGAGGAAAAAAATTGGGGGAAAAGGGATATGAAGACATTAGGACACAGAGTAGACAAGAAAGGAAACCAAAGCAGATGAGAAGCATAAGCAAAAACAAAAATTAATGCTACACCCATCCCCTCGCAAAACCCCAAAAAAACCCCACTTTTTTTAAGCCATCAAGGTAGGAAAAAGAGTTGAGGTGATCCATTGTTCACATGTTCTTTCCTTTTTCAAAAACTAAAAAAAAAAAGACTGAACACTATTTGCAAATTAGAAAGATCAGAGTAGTGTCTGTTACCATGGTGCACGCTGCTGCAAAGCTAATCCTCTTCTGGATGCTCATGTTAATTCCTCCAGAGATGATCTTGTCATACACAATGGGATTAAAGGATCAATTTAAATGCATCCAAATGTATTAGAAATCTTTCATTTATCCTCCTAATAAGCTTTAGATTGGCACTTAAATTGGTTGAACCTTTCTGCAGTAAACCACTCCTTCAGGAATCTGCTCACCAAGTTTACCTAAATGCACATTGGACTTAGACTGAAATTACACTGAAAGCTAAAGCCTGACTGAAGCATTCAGTTAGAAACATCTGATGTAATCTGTGGACCAGTACATTCTCAACATTGTGATCAGGCCACAAACAATGTAGCTTGAAAAATGTGCCAGATATTTTTGGAAAAAATCAGTGCAATTTCAGGTACAATTTTGAATGAGCAGCCATTTCATCAATCAGTTGCTCATACATGCATGTTTCATCTAAAGAATTAAAAGAGAAAATTGTTCAAATATTCACAGAGTTTTATAGTACTCATACACAGAACCACAATTTCAAATGTTCTTGCTTTAAAATGGTTTAATCTGTTCTTCCTTCAACCATGCCAACATGTGAATACTCATCGCAGGATATTTCTGTAGGAGTTATCTGGAACCTAACATGTCTAAGCATAGTAGTATTATCTATAAAAAGGTAGCTGTAAAATAACACGTTAGAAAATGACTATAAAATGCATGTAAGTATATGAATAATAAATTTGGTTACAGGGAAAACCAGCTCAGATTTCTCCTTCATCTCCCTAACAAATGACACCGAACTCAGGGAGGTAACTCAAGGTAGATTTAAATAATATAGCTCCTAATTGAAGAGTCCTATTGTATTCATTCTCTATAGGCAAGAAAAACACATATTTTTTTTTCCATTATTCTAGTAAACCATTATACTAGTTAACTAGTTAGTAATCAAACCTTACTTTGGTTATTTAATAACTGCAAAAATAACATCATTCGCTTGTGCAAACCACATCACCTCCAAATAATTTATAAAGAAATCACAAGCACTGAAAACAGTTCCCTGTCATGGATGGGTGAGCAGCTGCCTGTAAGATCACGATGTGCCAAGGATAGTCTCTGCAGATGGTCCCCTTCCATCTCAAGTCTGAAACTAGAGATGTGCTGAACAAGCCTTTTCTAACATTCCCATTGAAAAGTTAATAGCTAACAAGTAAATCCGAACAAAAAGGAACAGTGGAATATTCCTCCTAAATATAAAAAATCTATCGATGGCTTTTTAGCAACAGCAGCTAATTTGGTATTTCCTAAACAATGACTTGATTGATGAAACTTGGAAGGGATAATGTTTTTAAATGTTAGAATTGGAATGGAGTTAAATCATTGTTGATTTTAGTACATGCCTGCTCACACCAGTTATCATCCTTCGTGTTTCTGAAGATTAATACTCAGTATTAATCTGTGAGAGGAGAAAGTTGAAGCAAATTCCTTTCCAGCATTTTTTTCAGTTCAGTCAGATTTTTTTTTTTTCCTGATAAGAAAATTCTATTCCTAGCATTTTATATGCAGTAACTGTAGGAAAATGAGTTGAGAAGACGTAGTCCACAATGAGTAGCACAAAGTCCTAAAGTAGTCACAAAGATGTGATCAGTGTGCCAAATCATGGGCAGCAGAAATTTTCCATAGTTTCAGGCAGCACCCGATGAGCAGGGGTACACGCTCTCTGCTGGGGGTATCATATAGTCACATTGCATCACTACAACAAGCTTGGTGTACATCTCATGCAACAGAAACATGTCAGGGTTGGTCTATAAGAGAAATTAAAAGGCCTGACAACAGGCCTTTCTTTGAGGACCTGAAAACAATCACCCCCTGAAGGCAGAAGGAGAAATTAGACAGCTGTTCATACATGTTAATTTTTGTCTTCTTTTCTGATGGAGATTTACAAATAAGTGTCATTTTGTAGCACTAATACTTCCTATGGCTTTAAAATTGAGATTTTTTTTTTTTGTCAGCAATGAGAAACACACCACAGCTGTGAAATGCCATTGCAGATCCAGAAGAAACAGGGAAAGAAATGTTCTTTAGTGTTCTATATCAACGTTTGGCTCTGTAAACTAATTAGTGCATTGTTTAACCTTGAAGTTGCAGTTGGCTTTAAGCAAACTGGTGATATGAAGGAAACGCACTGGACAGCTGGTAAGGAGAGTGACAGGATGGAGTCTGAGGAAATTTCCTGTTCATAGAATTTATGCCACACCACTTTAATTTGTCAACCCACAAAGAAATTAATGGAGCATGCAAACTGCAGGACTCCAAACCATGAAGTCCTGCTGTTAATACTTTAATTTACATATATTGAAGTGGTATCCTGATGAGTACTCTTCGTAAGTTAAAATGGGATAATAATTATAACATGAAAATAAAGTAGTCTCTTCTCATGTACAACATGTAGACCTAACTACTTTGGCATTGATCAGATTCAATTCATATACAAGCAAGTGATACAGAGATGGCAAAATATCAGTTCTTTGTTTTCTTTACTGGTCTTTTCCATCATTTTGTGGATATCCATTTCATATAAATTATCCCTCTGACATATCTGCCTGTGTACGCCAAGCTTTCATCAAATTGCCAAAATTACTTCACTCTTCATTTGAGCCTTTGCTCACTCAATTTAGGAAAGAGAAAAGCATTTATATTCTTGTCTGCATACATACATACTGATTTCTTTTTCATTATTTCTAACCATAAGGAATATTTTTGGACTAGCATTCAAAAAAACCTCTTTTCTAGCAGACTTTAGGTAAAGTACAATTGTAGATAAAACCTAACAGACACTAACATGTTTTTTTTTCAAGTTAAAGCATAATGTAATGCTAAAATTGCAATATATTTTTGGTTTAGATTAGCCTCTTAATGTTAGATATCTCATAGTTTTACTAATCTTATATGGCTTAGTACCCACCGAGACTAACTTCATTGATTTTACTCAGTAATTGTCATATATATTCCCATCAGATAACATGTGCTTCATTCCAGGTAAGAACAGGGCCCTGCTTTTAAAATGTTATAATATGCAAAGCAATGTCTTATCATAATAGCTAAAAAAAAGTTTGGTCCACTTCTCAGTGCTATAATACAGGATCTCCTCTAACATTAAAAGTCTCAAGAAGGGCTTTGCTCATAGTCCCCCAAAACAAAAGAGAGATGAGAAACATCATCTCAAGTATGTGAATAAGCACGTAATATATTTTGTATATAGTTTACAGAGTAGACCTCTAAGATAGATAGACATTTTTCTAATGGGCTATGAACTAAGACACTAGCAATCAAGCTCTTAACATCTGAGTACAAGGTAGCACCCGTTTCTTTATTAATACAATTTCTTGACCAAAAGTGAAATTTTGCTCCTGCCTATCTTCAAAACATTTTGACTCTGTACCTGTGGATGGCTTTTCCAGGTGACTGCCTTGTGAGATGTGGGCAGTGTATTTAGTGTATCAATGAGTTGCGTGTCCCATGTTTTGTGGGCAATTGTTCAACTACGTGAATATGTCGAGTTTCCATTTCAAAATTAATAAATATTTTTAGAAGACAAAAGTGGAGATTGCTGCAGATTTACACCATTTAGACAAGATAAGACTGCTTCTGGCTTTATTCTACACTGTTTCGCCATATGTAGGATAGAACATGGTGGCGGGGATGTTCATGGTAGCTTGCACTCTTCAGAGGACAAGGTAAAAACACCTTTTTTCTCATTTACAATTCATTTTCTTATCTCATTGGCAAAATCTCATCTCTGTAATGTTATGCAGTTACATATTCCTAGTGTGTATACGACTGAATGTTGGGTAGAGCACTCACCAAATCAGTCATCTATAAAGAGACTTGGCAATCCCTAAAAATCAGAATAGAACCCCCAGAGGGTGAACATACTTTAAATTAGAGAAGTATTCCATATTAAGACACACATTCTTATTCTATTTTGGTTTTCAGGATGTCAAAGAACATGTTCTGTACATGATCTGTACTGAAAACCAGAGAAAATTCCACTTCTTCCTATCCCATAAACCTGTTAATTATTTATAGATAAGATCATTAGGCAAGCTCAAGTTAGAGTGAAGGATCTAAATTTTTGTGTCATTAGTCATCGGTTTATGAAAATGTTTTAAAAGCTCTGTAGTAAATAGCATAATAAATTCTATCAGTATGTCCTTGTTTTCTTTATTTTCTCTTGTAAAAAAAACAGTGAAAAGAGAGGTTAAGTAAAATATTATTTAAAAGTCATAAAACTACTGTCCAAACAACGCTTATCACACATGAAATACTCCAGGAATCTGATTTTTAATGATTATGTAAAAGTCAACTTTTTCAGAGCTCCCTGCAATTATTATCTCTTTAAATCTATAGAACAACAACAACAAAAGATTAAGTAGCTAGAGAAACTTTGTTATGAAAAACTTGGTAATTTTTGAACAAACAATATATAAATACATGTACATACATTTACAAACACAGGCACAGCAAGAAGAATGTGGTTTTATCCTGAGTTTGAGGTGATAGAAATCTCTGGTTGAATTTATTGAGAGTATCAGCCTTAACTTTTGAAAGTGACTAATCAGCTCAATTCAAGGCATTAAGAAAATTTTGTTTTTCAGAGGAAAGTTCAGTTTGAAAATTAAACTATGATAATTTTTTATCAGAGTCACCTTTTCAAAGTGCAAACACCTAAAATACATCTGAATTGGGTATTGAACCGAAAGCTCTGATGAATAAAGACCAGAATTTTGACATAATCTAGGACACAGATTAGCCACTGTGCAAATTTGATTCCATACAGAATTAACAAAATATAATTAAAATGCTATGACTCCAAAAAAAAATTAATCCAAAATCCGGCTAAAATGAAAAAAATAACTCTAAAAAGTTTTCTACCAGAAGTCCTTGGTTCATTTTAAAACTGCTCATAAAAGTAATCAAGATTCTCTGAAAGATGTCAAGATTAGGAAAAAAGAGGGTTGTTTCAAACAATCAGTGCTATACAATTATCTTTTCAATCTTATCTTGTTTCATACACTTTTTTTCCACTAAACAAAGCTTATTCTGTCTTTATATTTCTATTCAGCAGCCAAAATCAAAACAAAATCAATACATACAAGTCAAATAACATACAGAAGTTTCCATTCTTCAATGAGAAAAAGCCAGGCTATTCTCCAGACTGTAGTATTCCTGACAGCATGTGGTGTGAAGGCCCACCCCTATCTGCTGCTGCAAATTAAGTGTTCAACTGTGTCATGGTTTGACATGACAGCCTTTTCTGGTAAGGGGGAAGGAGCTGTAAAGATGGTGCCTGTAAGAAGTTGTTGCAACTCTCCCCAGCTCTGAGCCAGACCCACGTCTGGGGCTGAGCCAATTAGATGCCTCCACGATCACTTTTTAGGAAGAAGTCGGAAGAGGAGGCTGCTTTTCCTCCATCTTTTTCCTGCTTCTTTTTTCTTCTGTCTCTTCTTCTTCTTCTGGCTGGTGGTGGTGCAAGGAGTAGGAACAGTGAGAGAAACAACCATGCGGACTCCAAGGTCAGTGATGAAAAAGAGGAGCAGATACACCAGAGCAGAGACTCCTCTGCATTCTGTGGAGAGAACTGGTGAAGCTGAGATTTATTTTCATGTCTTTAAAGACTCTGCATCAGCGGCAGAGACTCATTTTGATAAAGCTGACCCCGGACCAGGGGCAGCAATTCACTTCACTACAGACCCCAAGTCAGGGGCAGTGATTTTCTTCTTTATCAGTATGGCCGGAGCAGGCCATGTCCCAGAGGAGGGACCCAATATTCACAGCTGTAACTGTGGGAAGGAACCCACGACAAAGCAGCTCATCAAACCTCTGCCCAGATGAGGCCTTCTCCTGAGAGAGGGACCCTGTAACTGCAGAAACTGCAACTGCGGTGAAGGATCCACACCAGAGATATTCACCAAGGACTCTGTCCCGAGAGAGGGACCCCATATCNCGGCACCGTAATTGGCAGCGAGCCCTCCCTGCCCTTGTCTTAATCCACAACAACCTTGCTTATCTTTTTACTCCCATTTCGCTGGGGCCTCCGCCATCCTAACGAGGGTGGGGGTGAATGGGGGCACTGAGCGAGAGACTGTTGTGCTGCTGCTGTGCTAGCTGGGCCAAACCACGACAAACTGCCACTAAGAAATACTAGCAGTTGCCAAAGCTTTAGACAGACATTTCAGGGGAAAAAGGGAGCTTACGTGGATCTAGTGAGTCTTTGTTCTTATGTAGTTGGTTGCCTGCCTGGTCCAGCAATTAGTGCCAAAAATGCATCTTCACCCCAAGGCTGAAGCAGAAGCAGTAGGACAAAAGGCTTTTCACTTGAAGATAGCCAATTAAGGATGATATTAAGAGATGTTTTGAACAAAGAGCAGCTTCAGTGTGCTTCTCTGAATACAGTGGAATTAGTGTAGCACTCAAAGTTAATTTTCACATATTTTCTGTGTAAAAATGGTGTGTGATTTGGAGGACTAAAGCCAAATTCTGATCTCACCGATGCCAGATGAGATATCCCAGTGATGTATGTGGTTTGTGGCTTCCCAAGAAGCTGTTAGACTCCATGTGTTTCTAATAAGATGGAGATTTGGTAAGGACCAGGTTCTCTATTAGTTAAAATGTTAGTTAAATGTAACAGGAGTTGCATAGAAGGTCAGTAGAAGGAAAATGGTTTTTGCCTTCCTTAAACCTTCTACTCCTGGTCCAGAAAGTCAGTTGTTGCAGCCCAGCATTTGTACTGGCTGAGCTTCCAACTGATGCTTACTTTATAAACATTTTATGTAATAGTAATAAAGCAAATACTTGACGTATATTTGCAAGAGAAATCAGTTTAAACTGTTTTATTTCTTACTTATTTTGGTTTGGGGCAGAACTTGTTCCTCTCCAGGTAATTATTTTCTTTGTATTTTCAAAAGTACTTTCATACTTACTATTTACATAAATCTTTAGTTCAAAGGTAGCTGATGTTCGTTAAATGTACTACTGAGCAAAATATTTAATGCAAACTAAACACAGAAACTATGGCTGGATAATAATGCTGTAATGGAACAAAATGTTGTATTACAATAAGAAAGTTGAGTTAAACTTCACACGGTCAGATTTGAGTAATTTCAGACCACAGAGCTGTAAAGAGGCCAGCAAGCAGCAGGGTGATTTGTTGCTGTATTGATGTCTGTCCTGACAGGGAGAGCCCAATCACATCTTGTAACCCTTCCATGAGCACTTCTGGCAGCAGCAATGATGAGGTATCCATATCAACTTCCTGGCACTGGGCTCTTTTTCCAGAACAGGAAAGCTGTTCACCAGTGTTGGACTTCTTCAGAATATGCGGTGTATGTGCTACTTGGCACAGCAGAACGGGTTTTTTTTCAGCACCTCGGCCTCCTCAGCTATCCTCTCCAGAAAGCCAGGTTACACGTGTAAGTGATGCTATGGCCCTAAGTCGTTCCTGTTGACTTCATAAATTCTGTATATTTTCAGAAGACAGAAGTTGGAGAGAAAGTTTCAAGTATACCCATAGACAGCACAAACTGAAAGAATCCCAGTTGCAAGCAAATTCACTTTTTCTTTGAGTGCTTATTTATATGTGTATTCACACAGTATATAACTTCCGACAGTATCTTCAGCATAGCACCCTTTAGCTGAAGAGTTGCCCTGGTGTCCTCTAAATGAATCAAGAAAGAAGGAGTCTTTTCATCATGAAGAGCAGTCTTGTGCTGAAAAGTATCTGTACTTGTGTAGTGCAGTTCAGAGAAGGTGAATGGAGTGCAGATGACAGCTTTGCAATTTGCAGAGATGAAAACATTCTACAGAGAGGTTGCTAGTACCATCTGAGTTGTAACTGAGATTCAGATCATACTGTGCTGCCCTGCCTTACTGTTGTTTAACTGTTTTTAACATCATCTGTGACCCACTAAGACAATCTCTGTGTGAAGATAACGGACCCTTTACAAGCCTTGAGATACAAATTTCAAAAGATAGGAAAAATTTTGTGTGTTTTACATCCTGTCCAGATTATTTTAAACAGACATGGATTATATAGAACATGCAAGAATAGTTTAGACAGGAAAAATTTAATTGATCAACTGGGATGGAAACTGGAGTCTCTCTTGGAGACACACTCAGGAGGAGTGCTAAGCATGATTTTCACAAAAAAAAGAAGGTGGTCATTTTAACTGAGATGAAACAGGGAGCTTCATTCTGACCTGTTGGGGACAGATTCAGCTTCCCCAAGGACTGAGACTGCTGTCTGGCACAGACTCTCACTAACACACTAATGAATTCTACTGTAGTGGAGGAAGAAAGGTCTGAGCATCTCCTTACTGTGAGAACTACTTTTCTTACTAAAAAGTTTTGTTGATTGCGTCTTGCCAGGACTGATGGCTTTGCTGTTCAGTCCCACTTAACCACAGATTAGATGGTTTAATAGCAAAAAATGTACCAAACAGAACATGAGATCAAGTTGACTTTGTAGGACTATATAAATATAATCCCTTCTTCTAATGTCAGCTAAAGCATTTGCCATATCAGGAGCTCATGTGCTCTAGATGTGAGAACTAACCTCAGTGCCATCACATATGATGTATTGCAGTTCAGGAATGCAAGTGGATCTAAGTCAGAACGTCTGTTAGCAAAGGCAGGATCAGAATAAGCCACCCATGTGATAGTAGAGAACAAAGAGGGTGAATGTTCTGATTACAAGTTTGGAAACTGCATCAGCCCTGCTCCTGTGACAGGGGGGAACACTATGATGCATCTGGGCCTCACAGTATGAGTGTAAAAGCAGTCAATTGCTTAAAAAAAGAGGAAGAAAAACCCCAATATCTCACTCATATGAAAAATTGCCAGCGTCCACCACATTAACACGTACCTTGCTTTTCTTTTGTAGTCTGTTTATATTTTTACATGTTTTCATTCAAAATAATTGCTCACAATTAGTTCTACAACATTAGGGAGAAATTAGCTCCCTTCTAAACAGTTAGCTCTTACATAAAAAAGTAAAAAGATAGGCAAAAGCAGGAAATATACATATACACCTTTTTGGGAAACCTTTTCCAGTCCATGAGCATTAACACTAAAAGCAAGCAGACATTTAGTTCTGCACATGCTATGTTATGGCCAAAATTCCAGTGCAGTATACATACTATAAGGCTGTTTTCCTCCCTTTGTTTATGAACATATTCAGAAGAGGAAACAAATGTTTTGGGTTTTTTTTCGTGATACACATCTAGAAAAGTCTCAGGAACAGGCAGCCCACATATTGAACTAAGTTCATACTTCCCTTTTAAATTGAAAAATGCAAGAGTAATTCCCCACTCATGATAAAATATTTTCATGAGTGAGCCAATTTTTACATATGACTCTCAGTGAGCATTCATGAAGTTAATCAAAGAATCACAGGATCTTAAGAGCTGGAAGGAAATTTGGGGCAGGAAGAATACAAAATCATAAGAATAAAAAAAATCTTCAATTAGTTTTAGTCAGGAAAATATTGTTTGCTTTAGCAATAGAATTTCTGTTCTTTATAATGTCTCAGAAGCATTTGTGTTTAACTGTATTTTTTATGTCTATGTGTGAACATCATTATACACTGCTGTACACTTCGCAGTTCTCCTAATCTCATACTTGCATGTAAATGCTAATGTATTTTAATGAAAGTAAGTTAAATTATTAATATGTCATGAATATGTACAACTGTAGGCTTTGAAAATGTGCATTTTGCCAGTAAAACTTGTTACTCTGTAAATGGAAAGCATAACTATTTGATCCATTGAACCAAGAGTCTGAAAAAAAAAAAAGTAAAAGGGCAAGGGCATGTGAACAACGCTGTTATGAACTTCCATTGAGAGCCATTGTAAAGAAGAGTCCTTTCTCTCTGGAAAAGGGTAACACAATTACAGTTTATGAGGAAAGAAGGCCTAAAAAAAAATCTATATAAATAAATCTTCCTACTTGATACATGATTATAACAGCACCATCAAAGTGGGACAAATTAATTTACCCTTACTGATGAAGTGATATGAAATAAAGAAAGTCTGTCTAATGTATATGTCCAAGAAGCAAATCTTTGAGAAAGAAATTTTCCTGTGCAGGACTGATTTCCCCTTCACTGAAATTATTAAGCTGCTAACTTAAGAGTTTACGCATAGGCTTTCTCAAAATCAGAGGAACTACACTATGTCAAGATCACACTTATACAGTTGTCCATTTGTCTGGCTGGTGTGAATAAGGTCAAGGGAGCTCAACACCTGCTTTAGAACAACATGCTCAAAAGTTAAAACAGGTGCTGAACTCATCTAACCTTGGTTGTGCTAGAAAGACAACTGTTTTCAGCATTATCTGATGGGAGAAGTATGCTCATTAGCAATATTTGTCCTGCGGTTACATCTTTGCCGCATTCTGGAAATGAATTACTGATGGATTTGGATAGGCACTTGAAGTCTCTTCAAACGGACTTCTTTTTGACCTAAAACCTCTGTGTTATTTCAGTACGGGTGAGTTATATTACTTTTTATATGTTCCTTCAATATAATTCAATGAGACTGACACTTACCTGTCTGTCCTCATACGTGTGGAAAATGATTCCTGGAGCTATCTAAGAATCTGGGCTACCATAGGAAACAAGAAAGGCAGAAGTCACTTTGTTGCATGACACTTTAACCTGCAGTAGCATGGTACAGTAAATCGCCTAGTCCCATTAAAAAAAAGGTCATAAAAAAGACAAAAAAAAATTGCAAATAATGCCACTAAATAACAGTTAAGTATTGCTACAATCAAATAGTTCATGTACAACTTCATAAATGCTTCAACCGGTGCTCTTAAATTTCCAGATATATTTACTTTACTCATCTAAAGAACATTAAAGAAAAAGTGTCCTTTGTTATCTGAGACTATTTGGAATCTTTAGCAGTTCACTTAACACATCATAATGTCTGCCATAGGCTTTCCTAAAACACCAGGGAAAAGTGCATACCTCAGGAGAGTAATAAATCTCTTAAAAGGTATTAGTGTAATTAAGTAGGTTGCCCTATAGAGATGAAGTGCTTGTTAGTATTGGTGGATTTTATTTCTGATTCAGTAGAGGGCTTAAGCAATTTCCACTGAAATCTGTAGGCCAATATATGTGCAAGTTGTTTTCTGAGACACAGTCTTTGTCTTTATATTGGTCCTGGGGGATTTTGCCTTTCACTTCCTGGTGGAAAGTCTTGGAGCACATGACAGAGCCAGATGTCAAAACATAAATTGTATGTCTGTCTTTCGAGTTTATTGCTCTTCTACTGCTGAGCTGTCTTCTGTTCCAAACACACATGCTTCAGAATTATGTTTGAACCCTTGTATATCCTGTGACAAATCTTCAAGAAAGCAGAGCAATAAGTTTAATGTTTTCAAGCCTGTAGATGTTCACACAGAATCACAGAGAAGGGTTTACATTGAAAGAGGCCTCTGGCAACTCTTTAGTCCAACCCTCCCTGCTCAGAGCAGGGTCAACCAAAGCAGCTTGCTCAAGGCTGTGTCCCATCAGGTTTTCTATTATCTTCAAGGATAGACACTCCACATTCTGCCTCAGCAACCTGTCTTGGTGTTATACCAGCCTTACAGTGAAAAAAAAAATGCATATATTTAAATGGAATTTCCTGTATTTCAGTATGTGTCCTCTTATCCTTTCATTGGGTACCATTGAGAAGCTTGGCTCTGTTTTCTTTGCTTCCTTAGTTTGAACAATCCCAGCTCTCACAGCCTCTCCCTTTATGCCACTGTCAGGAATTAAGATTAGGCTATTGCTGTTCTGCAAGAGGCTGACACCATTTGCCTGAGGAACTTTACCCTGGAAGCAGGTGGCAATCCTGCTGAGAAAGGTTTAAGCAAAAGCTTCTGGCATGTAGAGACAGGCTCCAAGGGGAAAAAAGATTTTTTTTTTTTTTCAGAGAGAACACTAATTTAGAGTATGGACTAAGTCATCCTGGAAGAAGGATTCTGGGAGTGGCCACCTGAGGCAAATCTGTGATTTGTCTATTATGGTATAAGCCTATTGTGGTGGTGGTTTTTAAATTAAAGACAAACGCCATGAAAATGATGAATATTTTGAACAATTTTAACATTGTAGGAGAGGACTAGAAGACTGAACTATCTTTCACACACATTACTGAAGACAGAAAGTTTGCTTGTAAAAGATATCTGTTTCTGAAGTGTTTTGTTTCAGTACAAGCTTTGGAAACAAAGCACAGATAAAGGGAAATAAGGTTCATGCAACACATAAAGCTCAACCATCCAAAACAATTGGCTTGTGTACTACTATTTTAGCTCCTAGGTTCAAGAGTCAAAAGGGTGTTTGCTACTCTTACTTTGACAGCCCTTTACGTGATTCTTACGGAGTGTAACATAAGTCTCCTTTGTCTGACATGCCCTGGCCAGGTCTTCCCTGGCTAGTTACATCTTTATTTGCTACTTTTCATTGCTAAATCTCTCTATCATTGAGGAAGTTTTGGAATTGAGATCATCTGTCTCTGTCATTGTAGTTAAAATTAATTTGCCTGCCTGATACTACACTACAATGTTATCTAAATCCATGACAAGATGCAAAGCATGCTTCCTTTGCCTTTCTGTGTTCTGGCACCTCAGGGACATGTGCAGGGGAATTGGTAATTCTGATGTCCCTGTAGATAAGAATAGCCTGACATAAAATATGGATCCTAAAGGACAAAGCAAATGGTCAAAGGAGCTGAAAGATCAGCCGCTATTGCACACAGAAGCTAGCAAAGGAGAAGGTATGTGAACTCTTCACTAGGCTGTAAAATTCTTATAGCTGTTCAGACAAGGAAATTCTTTCTCTTTTTTGATCCTAAAGATTAAATCATAAGCACTCAAATGCAAGCATTGATATTTTAGTTGTTGTCTGAAGAACATTTCTCCTGTCATGTAAATAGGCAATCTCTACTAAGCATGGAGGTGTTTCAACTTCCTGCTGTCCCAGAGCCTGTTCAGGTAGGAGGAGGAGGAGAGATGCTCCTGCGTGCTGAGTCACCTCTTTGCTTTGTGCGCTGGAAGTGTTCCAGTCACATGAGGGATTTCAGGCAGTTGCACGTTTCAGTTGTAGTTGAGGAGAGAGCCTTTTGGTAGGCCTGTTTGCCAGAAAGATGTCACAAAGCTGAGCAAGTGCACAAACATGTTTCAGTGTAAAAAAAAAAAAAAGAAGTAACTAACCTTGGGAAAAAAACAGTCTGAACTATGCTAATGGGATGTCAAACTAGAAATTGGCAGTTATACCTCAGGGAAGAGAGCTAACAATCATCATCAGTGGTTCTCTGAAGTTGTCGGCTTAAGATACAACAGCAGTCAAAAGGCCAAAAAATAGGTCAAATCTCATCAGAAAGGGCACTGAGAACATAACAGAAAGCATCATTTTGCTGCAATTCAAAATCTTGTACTCACACCTTGGGCACTGTGCAGTTTGATCCTCACATTACAAAGAGTCATAGTGGAGTTAGAAAAGGTGCAGAGAAAGACAAGAGAAGTGATTAAGGTTGTCAAGCAACTGCATTAGAAGGAGAGACTTAAAGAGCTAAATCTTCAATTTTGATGGTGAATGCTCAGTGAGAAATGTGAAGGCACTCAGTGAAGTGAATGCAGAGCTGCTAACTCACCACATCCTTCAGTAATAAAGCTAGACATCATCTGTTAAAACTAATGGAAAATGAGTTTACAAGAGGTAGAAGTATGTATTTTTTCACGCAGCAGGCAATCAAGTTCTGAAATTTGTTGCCACAAATTTTGAAAGGTTATGGTTTCAGCAGAGGAGAAAGGACATTAGAAACTCCTGGAGAACCAGTCCAATGCTATATTAAAGAAAATAAACAGGAATTCCTTAATCAATGACAGTTGACATGGGAGGGATAGTAGGGAGAAAGTGGCCAGGAATGCATGCTCTCCCTGAATAGCGTCTCCTAGCCACTAATGGAGGCAGAATACAGTTCCAGGAGGGCAGAGCATTTCTTACATTCCTATTTTCAACACTGAGCTCTAGTGAGATGTAATTTGCATCTGCTTCACAGCATCCTAGCCTTCTCCCTTTTCCACTGCCACATGTACAAGAGCCAGCTGGTCGGCAGATTACAGAGCGGTATAGATCAGGTCAATCTGATACTTCAGGGTGACAGAGCGGTAGAGAGGCTACAACAATGTGTACTAAGTGCATGAGAATCATAAGTAACTCCTGGAGAGTGAAAGATGTGGTCAAGTGATTAAGTCATTTGCTCCATGTCATGCCCAGCCGTTTAAGGGCTTCTGTCAGAGATAAGCATTGAGAACATCAGGCTAATAGGCAGTTATACCAAAAGTTCATCTGATTCCTTCTGTTTGCCTTTTTGACTCCTACTACAGGACTTGTTGAGAGTAGGATTATGAGAGGCAATGAACAAGCTTAAAATCTGTGCCTTACTTAACCACCTCCGGTTTTGTATGTGGGAAGGAAGTGGCCTAAATCTGACCCATTTAATATATATAATATATTCCATGGCATATAGTGTTTTGACAGCTTAAGTAGATATATGAGCACTGAATTGGTAACTCATTCAAATCAAAATTGGTATGCTTCCTATCTAAGTATTGCAAGTTCTGGTTTTATTCAGATAATTGTGTTTATGTTTTCTTTTCCAGCAAGATAATTGTGCATATTACTTCAGTCTCTGGTATGTGTTAGTCTTGTCCAGGTTTTTTCTAATGCACTCTCACAAATTGTAGAGACAGATATAATCTGTGTTGGTAACGAGGAATGTAGGTGCTGGACAGAAGCAGCAGAATGGGAATCTATTTTTTTCTGCCTCACTAACATATTGTTTAGATCAGATTTTTTTTTTTTTCCCCAAGTACAACGTTACATGTACTGTGTGAATACTTCACAATGGGCTGTTTTCCATAACGTGCCTGTTAGGAACATTTCCGTATTATAAATCAGGAGCTAAGACAGATAAACTTGTGTTTTGTCAGGAGGAATCATTGGCAGAGAGATAAGAAGTAGCTCTGGAGTGCCTTAGCTGAAATGATGGGCCATGGAGCTAGTTTTTTAGTGAGTTTGACACAACTGCAGAGTAATTTCAGGGGTATAGTCTGAAGGAGAAAGATGACTTTTATCTACAATGCCTAATTTACTCTAATAGTGCAAAAATTTGGAACTCTTCAGACATTTTCCTTCCAACTATTTAAAGCCCTTTGGCATGTCTGTAGTGCAGTGCAGGTAAGTGGTATAATGGGAATATACCCAGTATAACTGGGAACCTGCACATTTACAAAGAGACAGTGTCTAAGTCAGTCATCAGGAAAGCTCTCAACAGATGGCAGAAGCTTATACCTCCAGTTATTTGCTTTAGTCATATGAAAATTCCTGACTTGTTTTTTTTCTTCCTTGTTCTCCTCCTTTTCCCTTTTTCTCTTTTGCATTCCTTTCACCAACATTGTTTTTTCGATGTCCAGTAATTGACTGTTTGCACTTGATGGCTCATCCTCTGAGTTTTAAACCATTTTGTGCCCCTGCTAAAATCTTTTCTGATTCCTAAATCCCCACTTGTGGACTGACTGTCTAG
This sequence comes from Urocolius indicus, assembly GCA_013401255.1. Lineage (NCBI taxonomy): Eukaryota > Metazoa > Chordata > Aves > Coliiformes > Coliidae > Urocolius > Urocolius indicus. Next base: position 293,634 of record WBNH01012601.1, read on the forward strand.
GAAAACTGTATTAGCACTCAAGAACAGGGTTCTCATACTTCACAGAGGGAGAACTAAGGGGATTAGGAGTGTCTCCTGATCATGCTTTACTCATGTAGAAGTCTGTCAGGCAAATAATTTCTTCTATTGTTCATAAACTATGAATAAACAGCTTGGACATCAAGCTTCCCATGTTCCCTCCTCTTGTCCCCAAGCCTGGGATTAACCTGAATTGTGAGCAGCTGTACTTGCAAGTATAGCAGGCAAGTCATACTAACTTGTGTTCTGCAACAATGCTGTAGTGTCTAATTCTGGGGAAAAAAATGCTACCTGAAAAATGTGCCATGTATCTCTCCATAAATGATACTTCTGCCTTTTAAAAGGCCATCAGAAATACAGGTCAACAATTTACGTTAGAGATACCAAAAACTGGGGAAGTGGACTATTAGCTCTTCCAGTTGGTATCTCAATGGTTTGGTGAGAAGATAAAATATTATACACATGGTTTTGGAGTACTTAATGACAAAGCTTGAGCTCAGCTTCTTAAAGGAATCTGCTAAATATAATCTTTGTCTGTCCATTCTTGGATGTCATCCTTTTGCCCCATTTCTCCTGCCTTTTACTTTATTCTTTTCTTTGCCATCTGTATTACCTCTCTTACTGGAATTTAATAGACATTGCTATGGAGGTCTTAAAGCCTAGGAAGGCAAAGCAAAGTATGAAAGCCATTCTGCAATACATTTAAAACAGAGCTGGAGAAGACACTGAAGGATCTCTGCACTCATTTGAGTTTAGCTTTGAAAGTTCAGTTAAGGTAGTTGTTTATTTGAATTGCTAGAGCTCAGAGGAGCAACAAAAGTCATTAAAAGTGATTTAGTTTTATAAAACAGATGTTGGCATAGATTTCTGGGGAAAAATAAAAAACACAATCTTCCTATTTCCCAAATCCATGAGAAGAGGAATGGCTGAAGGAACCTTACACGTTTATTGGCTCTAATTACAAGTGTAATTGCATGTTGATTGAACGGCTGAAATGGGATTATATGTGTCTGTTTTTCCAATTTAATGGCTCATATTAGACTGATCTATAAACAAGCTTCCCATTGGAATTAATTTTTAATTTTTTCCCTCTATTTTGAGAGAACTTTACAGCTTATGATAACGTGGGTTGAATTATTTTGGCAACAAGCTGAATCGAGTACAGAGCAAATCTATCCATGCAGCCCTTAGGCAGGTAAACACATCTCATAATCTGGAGTTGTGGGGACTTAAAAAAGTCCCCTTAGTTTGCAGGCAATCAAACCCTTGTCTGCAGTTTTGGACACAGTATTAATACAGGCATAAAGCTGAGCAATTAAAAGATCACAAATGAAGAGATGCAGTTGCTCAGTTTCTTCTTTCTGTCAACACAAAAATAAAAGACTAAGTCCAGTGGGAACACATTATATGTGCATACAGTTGTAGCAAACATCTTAGGCATGCTCATATATCTTTTATGTGTTTGAAATTTTATGCCCATTACTGAAGAGTGCTGAAGTCTTTGATTAGGAAAGCCTGGAACCAAAGACAAGGAATCACAAGAAGAACTGAAAAACCTCCTGCGATATGGCGCAAAACTGAAGAGATTTTTTTTTTTTTTTTACTCAAAACGCAGAATGTTCCATTCTCTCTGAGGATTTGTGAAGGGATAAGTGAAGATCAGTAATTAAGTACCTAAGTCTGCTTTACTGTACACACTCTGGGTTATCCTTGTATTGAGATGAGCATCTCTCTGTAGCTAGAAAACTACAGTAAAAGGTGAATTCTGACATGCTTGGCAGAGCGATTTTTGTTACATCTGAAGAAAAACAAAGCACATAATCTTTAATGTTAAATCTTTACACCTTATTTCTACAAAAGTTCTCTTTGGTTGCACAGGCAAGTCTAAAAGATCTCTTTATAATTTTCACACTAACAGTTTTGGATGTATAAGTAGCGAGTTTGTAAAAGTCATTCACAATTTTAAGATGGCCAAAAACTTGTTAAAAGAGTATTATGTTCCTCATAACTTTTTTCTTTTGTTGCCCTTTATGAAATTGTTTTGATGTGATTGAGTATTTTGCTTATTTTCTTCTCCCAATATCAGATCTTATGTTACTACCCTCCTGACTTTAGCCTGGCATAACTCACTGTACGGTAGCATCACCTATGAGTCTAAAGATCATAGACTCATAGAATGATAGAATGTTAGCAGTTGGAAGGCACCTCTGAAGTTCATCTAGTATCTAGTAGATATTTAGTATGGGTAACCTGTTCAGAAATCAACACTGACCTCTAACTTTCCCTTTAAAAACACCTTCAGAGATCCAAACATTCTTGCACCAGAGGAAAGATTATTTGGAAAACACTGAAGCAGAAAACTAGCTAAAAGGTAAAATAATGTGAGCATTAATTATTTTTTTTAAGACCAAACATATAACTGGTCTATATTTTAATTAATCCATAAGGTTTTTTATTTCTGTATTTACTGAGTCCTTCACATTAATAATTTTAGATGAACTGACTGAATGCTTGTCTACATAGACTTCCAAATGAGTAATAGCAGTGTGTTCAAATGCCACAATGAAACGAGTAGATCTACTTGTGCTGGCTGTGGGGCAGAACACTAAGGCTGTCTTCAAGACCAAATTCACTGTCTACACAGAAAATGAATCTGAGAACATGGCCCCCTATATGATGGGAGAGTGCCCAATGGAGTACACAAGCTCCTGAGCACCTAAAGTGAATTATCACAACACCGGTCTATCCAGACAGGCTGGTTGCTGTCTGGTTGCAGGTATCCACAAGTCACCCACATCAGTAAGAGACAGACAGGTTGATGCATGCTCAAATCCACTCTCAAAATGGCTTTTTAGAAGTCTGAATATAGCTGCAAAGGGTGAATCATTGCTGTCATTTTTCAATTTATCATTGACACAGTCTCATGTGGCAGGGAAGGCGGAGCGAGTGGGTAGCATGAAGAATGAAACTGATGTTATCAAAACAATGAGGATATAATAATATACAGAATAATAAGCATGTAGCACCTATGTTTTGTAATGACAAAAAAGGGAAATCACATAGCATGATGTCAGATGGGGAGCTATGAAACTTGGTATAAGAAACATTGAGTACCTGTAGAGGGAAAAATGACTTGCATGTGTTTAGATGCATGGTGTTTTGCACCAGGAGATGCCAGTTCCTTAGGATCTCATTAAGAAAGGCATGCAGACTCTGTATGTAAACTATTACTTAAAAAGCCAGTTATTGGGGTCAAAGCAATAAAGAAGAAGAGGATAGTAAATGACAGGGGACATGGGTTTATGTGGAACCACTTTTTTGCTTGGTAGGAGCAGAAGAGGGCTGCAGTGCTGGTCCCAGAAAGCAGTTCTTGAAACTTCCCCCTGCTCTGAGGTGGACCCACCTCCAGCCCAGTTGGGCCAATCTGGCACCTCTGTGATCATTATTTAATGATGCAGGGGAATCTGCAGTGGAAGAGGAAGTGGAGGAGTGGTACAAAATGGAGATGACAAGGTGGACCCCATGGTCAGAGAAGAAGGAAGGAAGGAAGGGCGGAAGGATGGAAGGAAGGAAGGAAGGGCGGAAGGATGGAAGGAAGGCCGGCCCATGGTACTTTTCTCTTCCCCGTTCCATTGAGTGGCTGCAGAGAGCTGATGAGATTCTTCAAAGGCAGCCTTATGTCATTCTCTCAGGTTTCACAGAAAAAGAAACATAATGTTCCTCTTCAAAAAAGAGATATGTGGACTGAACTTCAATCCTTGGAAAAAATATCTGAATGAATATTCAAACATTTCATTTGTAATTACCAGAAGGCTGCAGAGTACTAAGTAAACAGTAGAACAAGCTTATAAAGAATAATGATGTAGCAGTAATCTTCTTTTCTTTTATAGCACAGTAATTGGCTATGTGGATACTGGAGACATTTCATAAATGTAAATGACATTTCATAATTTGGTCTTAGATGATATAAAAGCTTGAGTATATATAGTAAAGTAGATCTAATAACATGGTGAATGGACTATTGGTTAGAAAGTTGAACTCAAAGGGTAGTTATTAATGTTGCTTTGTCACAGAAACACACAGAATCACAGAATCTTAAGGGTTGGAAGGGACCTCGAAAGATCATCTAGTCCAACCTCCCTGCCAGAGCGGGTCACCTAGTGCATTTAGAAAGGTCTTTTGCTAGATTAATGTTTTCACCATTTTCACTAGTGACTTCAACAATGGGGAAAAAAATAGTATTTTATTTTATTGTTGAAGTATTGAATAAATCAATTACATTTCTATAAGGACAAGCATAAAGCAGGATACTTTGGAATAATTATTTGCATGACTCTAAGATGGAGAACAATTTGCTACATAGCCTTTCTGGGCAAAATAAATTAGGAAAATTAGTAGATTACAAACTGATTATAATGAAGGAGGTATAAAAAAGGTGTAAGGCACATCTTAAAAGTTCGCATTGTAACTCTCCCAGTTAGCTCTGCAAGACCTCATCTGGAGCCTCATGCTCAGTCTTGGGCAGCCCATTTTAAGAAATCTGTGAACCAGAGGGAAGCAACAAAGATGATCAAAAGTCTAGATTGAATAGTCTTCTGTGATTGAAAGGATGAGGTTTGTTTAGTCCAGGGAAGAGAGAACTTGAGGCTACATGTGAGAGAGTAGTGTTTTTAAGTATGAAGAGACTGCTGTGGAAAGGATAGAAACAAATTGTTCTTCATGTTTATTGGAGAAAAAAAACCCACAATATGCTTAAATTGCAGTGCGGGAAATTCAGGTCAGACACTAGGGAAGACTTCCCACTATAAGAAGATTAAGCACAGGAATAGGTCCCTCACCAGCTACAATACTTCAGGACTCTTTGATGCTCTTCTAGTCTTCTTATGTGGCATGAAGAATTTCTCCTGAACAGTTCAGCTTAGAAAATGTTTTGTGCAAGTGAAAATGAGAACTGCTAGAAGGCAAGGTGTGAAAACAGGCTCATATTTTTTATTAGATGGAATGAGTTGGGACAAAGGAAGGTTTTTTTAGAAAAGATAAAGTGGTGTGAGTGGATGAGGTCACTCAGAGACAGAGGAGAAGAAAATGGACCTAAAAATGAATGAAATTTTGATGGGGTGTGAGCTGCACTGTGGCTCAGAGTAATGGGAGTAAGTAGCCCACTACACTTGATACTTAAGCAACTATCAGAGAAACCCACTGAAACTACAACTATAACAAAATATATTGACTTTTCTGATTTTATGTTATTGCCCAAATAATGCAATCAAAATATTGCATAAGATATTGATTAAAAGCTCCTTCAAACATCTGCCATTTGATTAAGTGGCTGTGAACAGTGCATTACATTGTAAAGCTCAAACGCATTATGTTTAATGAACTGGTTTGATAGAAGAGCTACAAAAAGACTTTGTGCAAAAAAATGGCATTTGAAGAACATTCACAGCACTTAGAGTCCATATTTAGTCTATGCATACAATAATCGCTGTTCTGAAAGTTTTATCTCCCATGATCATCTACATTGTTGAGCCTCTTTGAGAATCCATGCTCTGTATATTTGTCTGACAAAGCAATCTTTTCCTTCATGATTCAGTATTTTATGCTGCTTAGTGATAGCCAAAGCTGCCCAAAGCCACATGGTAATTAAAAAATTAATTTAATTGCATTAGCAGAATATTTTAGAGACATTTGTAATGGTATCCTAAACTTCATACACTTCTGGGCAAGTTTGCTTTCTGCCTAGTTATCTATACTGCACTAATATCAGCATACTGTTTCAATTCCAACTGAGAGCTGGTAATAAACTTCTAGGCAGAATTATAGTGGCTTAGCTATAGCTAAGTACAGCAGTTGCAATGTTTTACTCAAATCAAGCTAATCCAAAGATCAACCCTGCAGGTGAACATAACCCTTCTCAAAGTAAATTCGTATGTCTGAAAATGAAAATGCCAAAGTAACAGCAATGGAGTTTAGATCTAAATGATGATGTAAAGGCAAGTAAAGGTACTGTGAATATGTATTTAAAATATTATGTTGAATGAACATTGATGTGTGATAACTGTGCCTAGAAATTCCCTTCAAACACATGTCCGTGGCTAAGTGTGTTTACACAGCCAGAATAAGTTTCTGCCTCAAAGGGTTTCCAAACTAAATAATAAGAAAGAAAAGGGATGGAAGTATGCAGAGAAATGAGCAGGTTCAAGATTTTGTAGCCAGGGAGTTGGTAATATTATCAGTAGTATTCCTGAATCCCATCCCAGTGACTTAGTGAAACACATTGCCTGAAGAAATCTATGAACAAATACTTCTTGATGGTTGTTGTGATTTAACTACAGCTAGCAACAAGGCACCACAGAACCTCTTGCTCACACCCTCGCCCCACCTCCCACCACAGAATGGGGAGGAGAGTCATAAAATAAAACTTGTAGGTTTAGATGAGAATGATGGAATAACTAAAATAAAATACAATATTTTAACAATAAACCATATAATAATTATTATTGTAATGAAAAGAATATAACAAAAAGAGAAACAACACTTAAGACAAATGACGTACAATGTAATTTCTTACCACCCTCTGACTGATGCTCTCTGAGCAGTGATCTGCCCCTCACCACCAACTCCTTATAGTTTATATAGCAGGATGTTCCTTCATGTCCTTAACCTTCACCTTTGCTTTCTTCCTTTTCCTTCTCCTTTTTCTTATTTTTACTCTTCTTCAAAAAGCCACATACATGCAGATATGGTTGTGCATGTTAAGAAAAAAAACCAAACATGTCTTAATCTGAACAGTGTTTCTGAATTAGTTATGGCTTTCTAAGGTAAGATCACCTGAAACTAATGTGTTCTAACAATGATTAATATATCTCCATTCATTTTACTTCATGGACTGGTCTGTCAGTCAAAAGGTGCACATTAGATCTTTATATTCTCTCAGCAAAATTATCAATATTTCTCTTTCACTGAAAATAAGGCCACTAAGCAATGTCTCTGGTCACTTAAGTACTCATCACCGAGTTTCACCTATGATTTCTGTAACATTTCTGCCTCTGTAGAACTTTTATAATGCCATGGGAAACAAAGCACACGGCTTAAAAGAATGCTTGCAGTGACTTGGAGAAGGGTCTGATCCCAAAGGTTATCCTTTTTTTTTTTTTTTTCTGTTTCATCTAAATAACCAGTTTTTCTAATGTGATTTTTTGCTCATCTCTGTAAGCTCTGCTTTTATGTAGTGTTTACTACCCTTCAAACTTATTGAAGAAAATAAAAGCAAAGGAAACTAATACCAAAGTATTCTGGTATCTCAGACTTTAGTGAGACAAAAATAATTTGTTAAGCAACTACTAATATATTTAGTAATAGATGCCCACAACTTCACCTCTTGTGAATCTTGTGCTAACTGGAAAGTAAATGATTGAATTACAAGACTGCAGAAACTGTACTTGTCATTAGCATGATCAGTCACAATTCACACTGCTTGTATTAAAGACAAAGATAGGGTTTTGTTTAAACATAAAAGTTGGACTCAGGTCTGAGTTCACCTGGAGACTAGATCACACACTCTCACAAAAGTCAGTAGAACCTGATTCTTCCACCTACACACTAAATAAAACTGTTATTCTGGTAGTAGTAGCTTTATTCAATGTCTGCTTAAGGACCTGTCAGGCTGGACTCCATGACAGAACAGATATTGTTGACATAAGACTGAAAAAAATAGTTGAAGAATGAGCACTGGTGATAGTGGTGAGTTAAAGAGCTCAGGGACCCCACAGTGTTGTTGGGGCACAAAGGGGAATTGCTTACTTCCAAGTAGAACTAACTCACACAGATCTGTCTTGAGTCTCTTACACAAAGCTGCAAAGTATGATCTGAGTGGTTAATCCTGGTCTTTCACAACTCTGAACACTAAGGTTCATCTACTTTGGCACTTAAGTGCCAACCAGGAGTGCACTTGTGAAATGGATCTCCTCATAGCACCAAGTTGTGCATTTTGGTTTGCATCATGGAGAAGATATGCAGTACACGACATGGCATCCTTCCAGATGAAGCTTAGATGGGACATTCTCCAAGAGCACATCTAATGTATCTGAACTGCTAATAAACATTCAGTTCATCAGATGGAACTAGTGCTGTGTGTGAAACAGTGTTGAGGTTGGATCCTCTGCACTGTGTTTCATTCTGAAGATCCAGTTTACACTGATTACACAGATTACTGATTACACCGATTTACACAGATTACACTGATTACTAATACTGATGTAGCCAAAAAATACACTTGCTCCCTGATTTGGGAGGCTTTGCTACAGAAAATGCATTACAGCAAAACAGTATTGGAATGACTTTATCAGTGATGGAACTCCACACATTTCACTGGCATTACACCTGGAATGACAGTTAAACAATGGCAACACACATGAATGTGGATCGAATCATTAATATGGGTAAAGCTGACATAAAATGAGAACTCTTTAATTATCACATCAAGAGAGTGAATATCTTCCATTAATAATTTTTTAATTAGTGGGAGCTACAACATACTTTTGAATTGGGACATGTATATATCTTTATATATATATATATATAGAGAGAGAGAGAGAGATATAGCCTATAAATCTTACAAAAACTGTTACAGAAGTCACAAAATTCCTGATTAAAAAAAAAACCATAAAACTTGTTTACTAAAAAATAACCTGTGTTTAGGCTTTAGTTTCATAAATCCTGGTCACAACGTTACTCATTTTCTCCTAGGAAGAGAGGCTGTGAAAACAGCATGCAGAGGTTTGATCAACCAAGTGACTTTGGAGCCAATTTACAAGGAAGCTTGCACCCCTTCAGTGCTTGGAGGATGGTAGGAGCATGTCTAGTGTCAATGGAGCAGACCTGGGTCAGTGTAGAGTCCAATTCCTTTGTCTCTCAGGTATGTGGCCAAGAAATATGCCTACAGGAAACTAGCTGTACAACTTTTGGCATTTTGGCAAAGAGGGTAGCTTTAAACAATCTTTGCACCTTTTAGTGACACCCAAGAGGCTTGAGAAGTGTTTGGTTTAATTTAGACAGCATTGTCTGTAATTTCTGAAGCATTACATGACATTAGCCCCCTTGACTCTTATTCCTACTGACTTCAGAATGTTGTGCTTGGAAAGATTTCCTAGAAGAAAAGTTTTGTAGTCACCTCTCTATATTGCTAAGGCAGTCCTCCTCTAGACAAACATAGACATTTTACTGCTTATATCATCTGATATTCTTGTTTGTCCCAAATCTTGCATTAGAGAACCTTATCTCTTAAACATAAGGTATTGAGCACATTAAAAGACCTCTGGTGTTTTAACTAGATTGTGTATGTTAGTGGTCCAGTGGTTCAGTCTCAGAGGAGGTGATTAGAGAATTATCATTTTTTATGCAGTATTCCCAGGGTTATTTAATGAAGCCTATGGGGGTTCTTTGGGTTTAAAATATTTTGCAATTCTGTAATAGTCTTTATAAAATCCTATTAGTTTTCTGTGTTTTTACATTTTATGGCTTTTCCACAAGTACCCCATAAGTGGGGGAAAAATACAGTCTGGGTTTAAGTTTTCAGGTTTGTTTGTATTATAGAGAACTATACAACAGTGTCTTACTTGGCTTCATAAAAAAGTCATAGAATCAGAGAATCATAGAATGGTAGGGTTGGAAGGGACCTAGTCGAACTCCCTTGCAGAAGCAGGTCCACCTAGATCAGGTCACACGGAAACATGTCCAGTCGGGTCTTGAAGACCTCCAACTTAGGAGACTTCATACCGTCCCTGGGCAGCCTGTGCCAGGGCTCCCTCACCTGAACAGTGAAATATTTTTTTTCTTATGTTTAAATGGAACTTCTTGTGTTCCAGCTTCATCCCATTACCCCTTGTACTGTTGCTAGATGTAATAGGAAAAAGTGATACCCCAACCTCCTGACATCCACCATTTATATACTTGTAAGTATTAATAAGATCCCCCCTCAATCTCCTCTTCTCTGGACTAAACAGCCCCAGTTCCTGCAGCCTTTCCTCACAAGGAAGATGCTCCAGTTCCCTGATCATCTCGATGGCTCTGCACTGGACTCTCCCCAGAAGTTCCCTGTCCCTCCTGAGCTGGGGAGCCCAGAACTGGACATAGGACTCCAGATGAGGCCTCACCAGGGCAGAGTAGAGGGGGAGCAGAACCTCCCTCGACCTGCTGGCCACGCTTTTCTTGATGCATCCCAGGATGTCATTGTCCTTCTTGGCCATGAGGGCACATTGCTGGCTCATGTTTAGTTTATTATCAACCAAGACTCCCAGATCTCTCTCCATCGAGCTGCTCTCCAGCAGGTCAATCTCCAGCTTGTACTGGTGCATGGGATTGTTTCTTCCCAGGTGCAGGACTCTGCACTTGCCCTTATTGAACCTCGTGAGGTTCCTCTCTGCCCAGCTCTCAAGCCAGTTAAGATCCTGCTGAATGACAGCACAGCCTTCTAGTGAATCAGCCAGTCCTCCCAGTTCTTGTCATCAGCCAACTTGCTGAGGGTGCACTCTGTCCCCTCATACAGATCATTGATGAAGATGTTGAACAAGACTGGCTCCAGAACTCCACTGGCCACAGGCCTCCGGCTCAATTTTGTGCCATTGATCGTGACCCTCTGGGCTCTGTCATTCAGACAGTTCTCAATCCACCTCACCACCCACTCTTCCAAGCCACACTGCCTAAACTTTCTGATGAGGTTGTAATGGGAGACAGCGTCAAAAGCCTTGCTGAAGTCAAGGTAGATGACATTCGCTGCTATCCCTTCATCTAGCCAGCCAATCATGCCATCATAAAAGGCTATCAGGTTGGTAAAACAGGATTTCCCCTTGGTGAGTCCACGTTGACTCCCCCTGATAACCATTCTTTCCTTCATATGTTTAGTGACAACATTCAGGATGAGTTGTTCCACCACCTTTCCAGGGATGAAGGTGAGGCTGACCAGCCAGTAGTTTCCCGGTTTGTCCTTCCTGCCTTTTCTGAATACTGGAGCGGCATCAGCCTTTCTCCAGTCTTCAGCCACCTCTCCAGTCCTCCATGAATGTTCAAAAATGATGAATGGTGGGTTAGCAACCACTTCAGCCAGTTCCCTCAGTGCTCTTGGATGCATCCCATCAGATCCCATTGACTTACGAGTGTTAAGCTTGCCCAACAAGTCTTTAACCTCTTTCTTATCCACCAAGCTTTGCTCTCTCTCCCAATTAGTCTATAATTCTCTGCCCTGTAAAGAAGGGATTTGCTGTCATTTCCCTGTGTTTTTTCTCCTTCTCAGGCACCTCCTTCAGCTTCCAGCACTACATTGCAAGCTCCAGATCAGATCCTGCTTTTACACACAGAACAGTGAGGGAATTATGGCCCCTCTCACCCTTTTCCAGAGACTAGTTTTATGAGCAGTGCCTTTTTTCAGTAGGGAAGTGTGCTGGGCCTTGTGCACAGCTACACTGTGTCACATTTGAAAATTTCTACCAGGGAAGGTGGTTCTGTGACCTGATGCAGTTTTACAGATATTACATCAGTTTTACTAACAATGCAAAGGGCAAAAAGCAAAGCTAACTTTGACTTTAGCATACTGAATTAGCTTCTTTATGTTACATGTGAGCACACCTACGTTTCAGATTCAAAACATATATGACACATTTTCACAGAAGATGAGAATCCTCCTTAGGCAGGAAATGTCATTTCTCTTCCAGTGTTTTGTAAAATAAGCCCCTCGCAAATGCAAATGGGATGGCAATAAATAAGATAATTCAGCAAAACCTAATTCATAAAAATGAAAATGTATACTCTCTTCCCTCTGGCAATATATTCCAACGTTTAAATCAAGCTTCACATTTCTTTGTAACAGTCTTTAAACCTGCCTCAATGGGAAAGTTTTTCCAAAGTTTGAAAATATCCTCTATCATATTATTTATGAACTAAAAATATTTTTCAAGGATCATATATAATTTCTAAGCTTGTTTCCCCAGAAGTCTCATTATGAAACAAACTTTAAAGCTACAGTTGGAAGGTGAATTTAATACCAGTCATATAAAATATAAAGTTCCAGTCCTGCAAATATACATGTGTCTCACTTAAAGGCTATGAATATTTCTACTAACTCAGTGGAAGTACTCCCACTAAAGTTAAGTACATCCATTGAGTGTTTGGAAGCTTGGTTCTGAGAGTACCACAATAATAATCATAAGCAAATATTTGTACAGCCCTTCCTTTCTCTGAATGTTTCATTCTCTGAGCATCTTTAGGATTCCTAGCTAAGAAGTCTGTTTTGCAATATTAAAAGTTTTGGAGCAAGCCCAAATGCTAGAACTCTGAAGATCTTCTCCATTTTGATTTACATGGGCACTAACAGTTTCTGGGTACTCTGGTTCTGGTTTGTATCCCTGCAACTTAAGATTAGTATGTTGTGTTTGACTTAATACAGATAAAGAAAATTTGGTAACTTCAGTTACAGCATTATGAAATATGTGTCGGTTTTGGTTTCAATTGAAAACAGGAACAGGACAAATACTGCTGCTTCTTTGGAAATTCTTAAAGGTAGATCAAATTTAGAACAAATAAGTTTGTTTTGGAGAGGGCAATGTTTCCAACTTGTCTAGGCTACAAAACCAGATCTTGACTGAAAACATTAAAATTCTTCTTTAGACAGAAATTCCCAGTTAAATAAGTGTAAACACAATTTAACACCTGTTTAAGTGTGTGTGAGCAGAAACCCACATTTCAGTTTTAATTGACACACTTTTAATATGGCCTATTTTTCTTATCAGAGCCAAAAAGAGAAAAAAGGAAAGAATATTTCACAGGCACACAAACATACTAGCAACTCTGCTACATAAGATTCATTTAAGTCAAAGTTGTTGACAGTTACAAGTCAATGGGTCTAGAAATATGTAATCTTTTGTTATATATTCCATTTTTCATTGTATTCTGCCTGTGCATGTAATAGCCTCAGGCTATCAGCTGAGTTAGTTTCAGAGACCACAACCACTTTGCGACCAAATATAATATATATGAATTGAAAGTGAGTATAAGCTTGTCACTGTGGTCCCAGCTGCATTTGTGGGTAGATCAGTATCAGCTTCTTTAGAAAGTGCTTTGCAAGGTGAAGCATACTTCAAATGGGGCACATAGAAGGTCCAGAGGTCTTTAGAAATGTCCTTTCACATGTTATAGAGAAGTGTATGAGTGAGGGTTTGTTGTTAACACAAAAGTGGAAAGACAGATCTGTCATTTTGCACATTTTGGGGAGTGAGGAACAGGGCTTTGGCAAAGGAGCCAACTTCCTTTCGAACAAAAGTCATCCTGGTGACAATAGGATGCATTCATATACATGTGAAGATGCATGTGACTGTCAAAGAGTGGAAGTCAGCTGTACACATCTGAGCAGGATGCACTGATTCTCACCGGCAACCAGAGAGGTCAATAAGAATTCCACCTCAGTTTAGTTTGCTGAGAGTAACTTATCAGTAAATACTAAGAAATGATGGCATTTTAATGCAAAAATTACCCACTCGAATCTGAATAGGCTTAGCAGTATAAACTTGTGAACATTTACAGTCCATTATTTGTTATCTTTTTTTTTTAAAAATCAACTTGCATTTCAGCCAGACATATAATCTCTCCAAAAGATCTCAGAAATTAATAATAATGCTGATATTTTAAATGATAATAGGAAAGTTAAACAAAACATGAGCACAGAGGAAATGCTGCATAACTCCTGTTATATGAATTCTATCATTGATTAAGATAAACTCACATTCAGTGTCTGCAATAAAGAGAAAAAAAAGTATGTGTTTGGCTAAATCTAGGTGTTATTGCATACTTAAAAACCCCAACAAAATCAAACAAAACCACATTCCACATTTGCCATGATCTTGTGACAAAAGCCTACGTCTTGAAAGCTACTCTATAAATAGAAAGAATTGTCATAAAATATTTCTACACAGTGAAGAATACCTATCCTCTTGAAGGATACAAATGACAGCTAATTTCAGATACCCCCTACTCTCCTAGCTCAACAATATATAGAAATCTCCCTTCCCCTGGCACTCCAGTGTTATTGCTTGCCAGGGTTGTGCACACAAGCTGACAATGGGTCTGATGGAGCTGTTGTTCTAGATGACCTTTATCCTTTCATCAGGTTTCTAGAAAAAAATCTTACATTTCTACTCCTGTACCTGGGCTTGCTGCAGTAGATAAAAAGAGAAGAAAAACCAGCATACAAGTCAGGAAAAGATAGGATTGACAAAAGTCATTCTTCTTCACTCCTTACCTTTTCCATGCTGAGTTGTATTAGATTCTGAGATTGGTTTCCCTTCCAAAATTGAGAAATAGAAGACAAATACTAGGATGCCTTTCATGACAAAGACTTAAAAAAACCCAAAAACCAAAACAAACAAACAAACAAAAAAAAACCCAAAAAACCAAAAAACTCTGCCAAACCAAGACTCTCTGGGAAATAGCCAGAAAAATATCAATTATCTTAGTTTTATTTCTTATAATTGATCTCAATCTGTAAAAGACGTGCACTGATGACAAAATTCAATCTGCTAGAGTAAAATCCTTCCTTGGAGCAAATAAAAGCTATCTTTTATCCATCTCTCACATTAATCTTTGCCAAGAAAGTATACATAACTCAAAAGTTAAACAAGAAAATTTTGTTCCTAGCTACCCATAAAAGAACATTGTTCGATATTATTTTGGAAACACTGCAGCACAATTAAAATAGAGTGTAAATCATAGAAATAAAATTTCCTGTAGCCTTTGAAATATTCTAAAGCAGCCTGCAGTGAAAGCAAAGCCCTTTACTGTCGCTTAATGCCAAGTGAATATTTCTGTCCAAGAAATGGCTAAGATCTCACAAAAAAAAAAAAAGTTCTTTTGTGTTTCAAAGACAGAAAAATATTACAATACTAAAATATATTCTACCTAAAGTAAAAGCTTCTACAGAAAGTAATACCCAATAACTGAAAACAGAACAACATACGGGGAAAGTAACAGCTTTGAGCCATCCTCAGATCACAATGGTCAAAGTGATTTTAATGTGAGAAGGAAATTTTGAGGCAAAAAAAGGAGAGTCATGAGAGAACTGGGAGAAGAGTACAAAGAATTTTAATAAATAAGGGTCTCAAAAAGAAGATCCTTCATCCTATGAGAAAAATCTGGGAAATGAAGCCAGCCTGCATTTTCTGCCCTCTCTACCCAGTCAGGTTGTCTGAAGGAGCTCTTGAAGACAGAGGAAATTGTTCAAAGGTCCTTTTGTGGAGGACCTTGATCTCCCTGACATCTATCAGTGTGCAAACTGGCTCAGCTTATTAACATAGAAGCAAAACCATGTTTGCACTAAAGTCAATAGCAAAATTCTCATTTCTTTCCCTGACATTATCAAAGGTACTTCAGGAGTTTATCTCAAGATATTTGGTAAACACATAAAGTTTCCATTCAGACTCTGGACATTCTTCCTTCTCGTCTCAGCATTTGTTCTCAGAACTGGCTTAGTGGGTGTGTGTATCTCTCCTTTCATAATGAAGACATAATGAAGAAATGGCTCTGGAGCTACACGTACCTGCTGATAGTATTCTTATTTCTGGTCTTTGCATGTGCAGAAGTTTGAATCTTCCAGTCTGAGGTAGGGAGATACTATGTGAGCAAAGAGCTGCACTGGATTCACAGAAAAGATGAGATCAAAGGGCAGACATACTTTTAATAATTTAGAAGATGACTCCACATCATTATCCCATTGTTTTTCTAGCTGAGATTGTAATGGACACAAAACCAAAATAAACATTTGAGGATAAGAGGAGTTATTGCTGAAATTAAACAAAGCTTTCAATCTATGCAAGTTGATTACCAGTGGGTAGATCTTCATCTGTTAGAAATGGAGGAAAGTGAGAAAATGAGGATAGATGGGGTGTTTCCTTTAATGAATATTATGTCACAGCGATTTGATTTTGTAATAGCATCACACAGACAAAAAAATAAAGGCAACCAAATTCCAATCTTCAAAGTCATCAGTATAAAAACAATGTTAATGACACAAGGATCCTTCAAACAGATTTGTAGAAATTATCAATTTAGTAAATAGAAATGTTCTAACTTAAGTGCTCAAGTGCTGGAGCACTTGGAAGCTGGACAACTGAAATATCATTTAGAAAAATATTCATAGCTAGATTCCAGACATTTTGAAATGCAATCTGTTCTGTACTTGTATTTGTGTACAAACATTGCCAACAGTGATTTTTAAAACATGTATAAAGTGTGTGTGTGTGTGATTAGGTTGATTCGAATGGAAGTGGCTCAAAATCTCATAAAGAAATTGCCATGTTAAAACATTCTCTTTCAATGTCTTTTAGTGAATATTTTATGCAAAATTACACGTTTGCTTTCCTAACTCTTGAACGAGGTAAGTAGGCTACTAAGAATAGTATGCCTTATGTAGGTAAATGAAAATATCAATAAACTTGTATTTCAAAGGAAACAAAAATTTTTCACTTAGAAGAAGGAGAGAAAACAGGAAACAATGACATAGAGTGGAGACCATATAATATAAGATAGACTGACTATTTTGATAAAGAAGGAAGTTCACAGAAACTCTTACTAACATCTTTTTCAAGAGTAATGTACTGATTTCTTTGAGTCAATAATGTTTATTCATGTTTGGGCCTAATATAGTCACAGAATCACAGAATCATAGAATGGTGGGGTTATAAGGAACCTTTAGAGATGTCCTCTGCTAAAGCAGGTCAACCTAGATCAGGTCACACAGGAACGTGTCCAGGCAGGTTTTGAAGATCTTCAGAAAAGAAGACTCCACATCCTCCCTGGGCAGCCAGTGCCAGGGCTCCTTCACCTGAACAGTGAAATAGTTTTTTCTTATGTTTAAATGGAACTCTTTGTGTTACAGCTTCATCCTATTGCCCCTGGTTCTGTCACTAGATACAACAGAAAAAAAGTGATGCCTCAACCTCCTGAAATTCACCATCTAGATATTTGTAAAGATTAATGAGATCCCCCCACAGTCTCCTCCAGACTAAAAAGCCCCAGTTCCCACAGCCTTTCCTCATAAGAATGATGCTCCAGTCCCCTGATCATCTTGGTAGCTCTGTGCTGGACTCCCTCCAGCAGTTCCCTGTCCTTCTTGAGCTGGGGAGCCTAGAATTGGACACAAGATTCCAGATAATGCCTCACCAGGGCAGAGTAGAGAGGAAGAATCTCACCTGGCCTGCTGGCCTCACTCTTCTTGATGCATCCTGGGATGCCATTGGACTTGGCTACTAACTTTGATGGAGGGACTGCTGATTAACACAGCTGAGACACTAAAATTCATCTCTCTTATGTAGTCTAGCACTGATGGTATTAAAAGTGAAGAAAAACAGGAGCTAGTTAGTTTCAGTTAGTTTGCCAAATGATAGCATAACAGAGTCCTAAACTTGAAAAAATCCCTACAGATATTTCTGTGAGGAGCAGATCATACTTTTCTTCAGAAAAGGTCATGGCATCTAGTGACCAGAGATTTTGAAACACAACCAAACCTGAATACATCTGAAATGTGTATCATGCAATTTATTTCTTCTGAAGAAAAACACACCTGTGAGCAAGTTCTGAAATTGATTCTACAAAATATCAAACATTGTCAGCCTAATACAGCAAAATATTCTGGAATGGACTTAAATAAATTATTATAGAATAAATTATTACAGAATCTCAAGGGCTGGAAGGGATCTCAAAAGATCATCTAGTCCAACCTCCCTACCAGAGCAGCACCATGCAGAGTAGGTCACACAGAAACTCATCCAGGTGGGTTTGGAATGTCTCCAGAGAAGGAGATTCCACAACCCATCTGGGCAGCCTGTTCCAGTGCTCCCTCACCCTCACAGGGAAGAAATTCTTCCTTGTGTTTCTTTGGGACTTTTTATGTTCCAGCTTGTACCCATTGCCTCTTGTCCTACCATTGGACATCATTGAGAACAGCCTGGCTCCATCCCCCTGACATCCACCCTTAATGTATTTGTAAACATTAATGAGATTACTCCTCCAAGCTAAAGAGCCCCAGCTCCCTCATCCTTTCATCATAAGGGAGATGCTCCAGTCCCTTGATCATCTTTGTGGCCCTGTGCTGAAGTCTCTCCAGCAGCTTCTTGAACTGAGGGGCCCAGAACTGGACACAGTATTCCAGACGCAGTCTCACAAAGGCAGAGTGGAAGGAGAGGAGAACCTCTCTTGATCTACTGCACAAAACCCTTCTAATATACCCCAGGATGCCATTGGCCTTCTTGGCCATGAGGGCACATTGCTGGGTCATGGTCATCCTGCTGTCCACCAGGACCCTTTCCTCTATACTACTAACTAACAGTTCATTCCCAAAAGATCACTAAAATCAACAGGGCTAGTCTGATAAGGAGAAGGATGCTCAGCATCTTGCAGTTTGATAATCCTAATGAGAAACGTAAATGCAAAAGTTAGTGTTGAGCAGGGTTCTATTTCCAATACTCTTCCTTTAATCTTATTCCATGTCTGGGATGAAAGTGGCTATAGGCAATGAGTGACATTCTTAAGAAACACATCTTTTCTTTATCACTGCTTCCAGCTCCAATAAAGTAGAGAAATTACATTTGCTACCCTACAGATTCTCTTCAATCACAGACACTTCACAATAAAACCCCATTTTTCTGAATGTAATCTGTTAAAGTATATAGTGCCAGTGGCTGCCTTCATGTGCTTTGCAGAATAAGAATTATGGGGAAGCTGTATGGTTTGAGAATGGAAAATAGCCTCTCAAATAACTCATTACCACTTGTTATATATGCTATAACTCATCTTATACATGTTCTTTGCCTCTCAACTTCTCTTAGTCAACATTTTCTTCAAGAATTTCAACTTCAAGTTGAGCTCAAATTAAAAAATCATTAAAAAGACAGAATAAATAAATTGATGAGTAGGTAAAAGATATCATTATTATGAATGAGAGATTCCTTGTTTTCAGACTATCCTCAGCCATTTTTAAAAAAAAGCCTAAATATGTCTTTTCTAGCTAAAGACTGAAAGCAAATTGCTTCCTCACTGAAGATCTGCTCTGCATGCTAAGTAAAACAAGAAAAGAAACCTGCATGAAAGCGTTATTTTTAGCATCCATAGTACAGCAATAAAGCATAGCCATAGTCCTCAACCTCAAGACCCCAAAGTCTCTTTTTTCTTACTATTCTTCAGGCTCTGCACAGCTTGGTTTCTTGCCTCTTCTTGCTCCTTGGACAAAACACATAGGGAACTGATGAGGATGTCGTGACCCTTTTCAGTTAGTCCTTTGAACTTGTCCCATTGAGTCTTTAGCCTTATAATATCAAGAACTTTTTCTCATCTGTGGAGAAAAGGGCTGAATTTATTCTAAAAGCCTCCTCATAAACACTGTTTTGTAGATTATTTTTCTACTTATCTGTAAGGCAGCATTGCAAGAGATGTTCCTACCAGGCATGAAACTAATTTTTTATAACTGTTCATTATAGTACGTCATTTTCATAACGTTACTTCAACACTACCCATTTGAAAATAGTTGCTCTTTTATTTTCCTGGGGCACAGCTGTATCACATCAGAAATGCTGTTCTGTGAGAGGTTTCAGTTGCCCTGGCAACAGCCTTTGACAAATTCCGTCTGTGAGGCTGCAGAGAAGAGAAATTGCTCAGAGGAGAGGTCCATGACTTTCTCACTGATGTTCTGACTTTGCTATACAAACAGCACCATGTTTCTGAGAGCTGCCAGTAAATACATCTTAAAGAGTACATTCCCTGACTTTCACAGGATATTGCACGCAAAGGAATTTATTAAAAAATACACTGGCTAAGAGTCAACTGGTTCTGATTCTATCATACACAATACCTGAAGAAACAAACTACATTGTTCTGCATACTCTTGCCTAAAAATCTCACTTTTAAAATGGTGGTATTGCATTTGTCAGGCCTACCTTTTAAAATGGTGGTAATGCATTTGTCAGGCCCACCATGTGCCTTTGTACGAACACTGTCAGACCTGAGAGCACACAGAATGTTGACAGTTGCAAGATTTTGAAGAGGTAATTTCATGCATGTTTATTGTTTAGAATTTCTGTTACCAGAAAACATGATGTTTCTTGCTATTTTCTTTTTTTTTTAAGGTAATACGATAATTCTGAAGCTATGTGGCAGCACGTCAATTCAATCTAATTTATTCGCTATTTTGGTCAGACCAAATAAAGTTCCTTTCTACTAATTAGTCTTAGCTTTGGGCAATGTGTCTGTAAAGTTGCTTCTTCTATTCATGATCATGCTACAGTAGATCCCTTCAGATCACCTCTTCCTCTTTGGATTTTGAGATGTCAAAAAAATGTTTATTAATGAAGCCTGTTGCTACTGAACTCCAGGGAGCTACCATTTATCATTTTATTTGGTGAAGTTACATAGAATGAAAATATGACAAATGCAAGAGCAATGGGCAAAAATCTTCTTGCCATTTTCAAAATCTGCTGCCTATCAGGCTATGGCTTCTGTTCCATATAATTACACAGAAGTGTTTATTTGGGATTGAAACCAGTGTGAGTCCACACCAGGTGTTACTGTAATCCAGATCCTGCTTCCTAAGCAGTGTAATGAAATGATTTTTTTTCCCTCGTTCTTCTAGTATGAATTCTTTTCCTAACTTGCAGTAAGATTTTCAAGTTCTTTTCTGCTGCTGTCTTTCGGTGAAATTTTCTGTTCTGCTTTTAAACTAAATTTGTACCACGTAGTGCTTTTCATTTCACATAATCAAACATTCTTGCAAAATATGAGGCAGATCGCCCAATACTGAGACTGGCTTTAAAATAAAACTACAACATTAATGGATTTCCAGATCTCTTTAAATATTTTGTACAGTCCAAATTTAAAATTTGCATTTTACAATTTTTCCCTTGAAATTGGAATGCCAGAATTTTTTTCTCTCTTTTTTTAATTTAATGACAAGATCTGCAGTCTTTAAGTATCCTTGCTGCGGCAGTTGAGAATCTCAGGGAACAAAAACTATTGCAGGACTATTTTAAAATCCCTAAGAATTGAGAGCACTGATAATTGTACCAATTTTATTGGTGCTGGATCTTTATAGTTAGGTTTCCAATCAGGAGCAAGAATAAAGGTAGTATAATATGGACTTTGCCTCTAAAGTGGCATATAGATCATAGAATCATAGAACAGTTTGGGGTGGAAAGGACCTTAAATATTATATAGTCCATTCCCCCTGCCATGTGCAGGGACACCTTCCACTAGACCAGGTTGCTCAAAGCCCCATCCAACCTGGCTTTAGGGCATTCACAGGATGGCAGTAGGCATTAGTATAAAATTCTAATATAAATTCTATCACTCCTGCTATATAATCAAAGTAGTAAAGATTAGGATAGGTGCCAACAATGGGTAAAAGGTTAGTGCCGGCCACGTCTCACAATATAGCAACTATAATCAGGGCTGAAAACTGCTATATGCATTCTGCCCATAGATTTTAGAAGGTATATTTTATTGAAGGTGATTTTCATAGCTCAGCAGTGTTTTCAACAGTGAGTTTGTGACAATTGGAGGTCCCAAAGAGCATGGAAATTTTACGGCAGGCAAAAAGCAAGGTTTGCTTATTCACAGATTTAATGAGATGTAAATTGAAGACTCTCAACAAAGATTTTGACCTCACCCTGAGCTTCAGAAGTCCAGCTCATGAAGGGTTTTGCAGATTGTTGCTGTGAAAAATCATGGAAAATGATCTTCTTTTCAATATGTTTGGGTCTGGCAAGGCTAGCAAGGATCTAATGAGATTTCTAGACAAGTCACTGACAAACTTAATAATACATCATGCTGAATGAAATAAAAGTCCTGCAGGAAAAAACCATATGTGAACTTCAAATTATTGATTCTTCATGTATATGAAGGGATGGAATTCAAGATTTATGGACAGCATTTTTATTCCTTTTGTATAAGGCCATCACAGTCAATCCTCAATGCTCTTTTACATCATTTTCAGTTATTTCTCACAGTTCTGCATAGTAAAGTATTTTCAGTCTAATAACCGTTCTATCAATGTGGAAGTAAAACTAGAAATTACACAAGAGCAGATTTGTAATTCATTGTTAGATTGCAAATGCTCATAATGATTATTTAATTATTCTTTTCTCAATCTTACATGTGTACAGACAGAATTAAAGTCTAGGGATAGTAATATACACTGACAAATATCAAAACAGTCATATATGATGTTTGACTAAATCTTAATGATTATCTAAATATCATAACACTAGAGTGAAGTTTTAAACTCATTAGAACTAATTCTCTTTATAGATAGTATTACAGAAATTCACAGGAACCGTATATATGCAGAGCATTTAAACTTGTCAGTAATCACAGTGCAAAAGAACAAATTCAACTCAAGGGTGTAATTCAGCTATATTGTTGATCTCTTTCTCTTAGACTAGGTATTTTTGTCTTCCCAAGATATTCTTTCTGACTTTTATAGCCCTGTTAACCCTGTAAAGTGCTAGCTATATGTCTGTTCTATCACATCCCCAGAAACCAGAAACTTCCTCCAACATTATGAACAAATAAACAGAGAAGTGGTGCAGAAGAGGTGAAAAAGAAATAGCAAATAGAAAAGCTATTTTGTGGTTTCATTTTCATGAAAAAAAAAAATCCAGTTTTCATTCTGGATGTAGAATTGATAGCATTAAGAGCATTTACTGACCGAGGACCTCTGACTGCTGACCTCTTGTTTGTGAACAGTGACCATGAAAGAAGTTTTCTACTCATAGAGGTGTTAGGAGGCAGGGCAGCAAAACGCACTTTGGACTTTTGAAGGGCAGACTTTGACTTCTTTAGGAGGTTACTTGATAGAATCCCTTGGGAGTGAGTTTTGAAGGGTATAGGAGTCCAGGAAGGAGACCACTTCCTGGACTTCCTGGCCCATGTGCTGTAAGATGAGACGGAGACAAATAAGGCTGGCCTGGCTGAATAGGGAGATTTGGCTTAAAATCAGGGTGAAAAAGAGAGTTTATGGCTTCTGCAAGAAGGGACAGACCACACACAATGAGTACAAGAATGTTGCTAGGTTATGTAGGGAGATAATTAGAAGGCCAAAAGCCCATCTAGAAGTCAAATTGGCTTTAGAGATAAAGGGTAATAAGAAAAGTTTCTATAAATATATTAACAATAAAAGAAAGACCAGGGAGAGCCTCTATTCCCTATTAGATCCAGAAGGAAATTTGGTAATAAAAAACAAGGATAAAGCTGAGGTGTTTAAGGCCTTCTTTGCTTCAGTCTTCAGTAATAGCAGCATTTCCACTGGGGAAAGTCAGCACCCCAAGCCAAGAGACAGGGGCAAGGAGCAAAACGTCCCCCCTACAATTCAGGAGGAGATGGTCAGTGACCTGCTGCTCCACAGTTATGTGCACAAATCTATGGGGCCAGATGGGGTACATCCTAGAGTGCTGAGGGAACTGGCAGAGGTGCTTGCTAAGCCACTGTCCATCATTTATCAGCAGTCCTGGCTGACTGGGAAGGTCCCATCTGATTGGAAGTCAGTCAGTATAACACTCAGATATAAGAAGAGACAGAAGGATGATCCAGGAAATTACAGGCCTGTCAGCTTGATGGAGCTGATGGAGCAGATCATCCTAAATTCTATTATGCAGCACATTCAGGACAACCATTTGATCAAGCCTAGTCAGCATGGGTTTATGAAAGGCAGATCTTTTTAAACAAACCTGATCTCCTTCTATGGCAAGGTGACCCGCTTGTTGGATGAAGGAAACGCTGTCTATCTTGACTTTAGTAAAGCATTTGACACTGTTTCCCACAGTGTTCTCTTAGAGAAATTGCCTGTTCTTGGCATGGATGGGCACACACTTTCCTGGGTGAAAAACTGGTGAGATGATCAAGTCCAAAGAATTGTCGTCAGTGGAGTTAAATCCAGTTGGTGGTCAGTCATGAATGGTGTCCCTCAGGGCTCAGTACTGGGGCCACTCCTGTTGAACATCTTTATTAATGATCTGGATGAGGGGATAGAGTGCACCCTTGGTAAGTTTGCAGATGACTCCAAACTGGGTGGAAGTATCTATCTGCTTGAGGATAGGGAAGCTCTACAGAGAGATCTAGATAGGCTGGATTGCTGGGCCAAGGCCAGTTCCATGAGTTTCAATAAGGCCAAGTGCTGGGTCCTGCACTTGGGCCACAACAACGCCCAGCAGTGCTACAGGCTTGGGGAGGAGTGGCTCAAAAGCTGCCAGGCAGAGAGGGACCTGGGAGTGTTGGTTGACAGTGGCAGAACACGAGCCAGCAGTGTGCTCAGGTGGCCAAGAAAGCCAATGGCATCCTGGTCTGCATTAGGAACAGTGTTGTCAGCAGGAGTAGGGAGGTGAAGGACATTGAGGTGCTGGAGAGGATACAGAGGCAGGCTACCAAGATAGTGAAGGATTTAGAGCATGTCTCATATGAGGAACAGCTGAGGGATGTTGCACTTAGGGAAATGGTCTAGTGGTTGATAGGACTAGGACAAAAGCTGGACTGTCTCTTTGAGCTGAAATGATTCTATGATTCTATGAGCCTGTAAATAAATGTGTAACCATTTATCAGCAAAATAGTTTTCTTCCTGCTATATTTTTAGGATTGGAATTTAATGAGGCCTTTTAACGTCATCTCGTTTCCTTTAAATGGTAGAATCTGATGCCTTTATTTCTCCAGGACAGGCCCTCATATAGAAAAGAAATGAACCTCAGCAGCCCTGTTGGTCAACTGTACAGCCTGTTCCTTCTCTCTGAAGCTTGGGGAGAAACTGGTGGAAGGACTTACAGAAAGAATATTTTGCTTGCTCTAAAAATATTGCTCATTTTAATTTCCAGGGTCTTCTAGCATCTCATTGAAGTATCAGGAAATCCAAACAAATAGAGAACTAACGGAGTGCTCAGTTCAGCCAAGTAAAATATAACCTTGTTACATTGTTCTTGGGAAGACTTTTCTGATGAACAACTGAGCATCACCAAAACTTCTACACTGTCTTTCCTCTCTCTCCTCAGTTTCTTCTTCCAAATAGTAGTTAGCAGCTTGCTCATACCTAACATCAATGTCAGCACTTCTTTTTATCAGGTTGTTTGGAAATAAGAGCAGACTCCTTCCCAAGCAGCCTCCTTCCCAAGCAGTCTAATGGCATGCACAGCACGGAGCATTTGGCCCTAGGTTTTTATGTGGCACCACAATGTCCAATCCCACAGCTCAGTTTTTCTTTAGAAGGTATTAAGGAGTTACTAGGAACAAACTAACATTTAGCAATGTGGATTGCCAGCAAATCAAACCAAATGGAGTCAGTTATTCAATACTGTAGATATACCAACCAAAAATAGGTTTAGTGGTCACTTGCATTGTCTTCCTCAAATGCCTTTTGTTTCCATTGTATAGTAATTACTCACTAGAGTAATAAGCCACAGTTATTGTTCTTTATATTTTGGAATAAATATTTGGATGTTTTAATGTGATATGTGTAGATGTTTAAAACTGTTCATGCCAGCCTGCAGAGAGAATTTCAAACAAGCTAAGTAATTAACTTCCCAATACTCTGGATCTTTAGGAAGTTGCAGGGTGCTTTTTCACAATAAAATCCATATTTCAAATGTGAAAAACTCAGATTGATGGTTGGTAGATCTGAAAAATTGTCTCTTAAGTGTAATTTTATCCTTATCCTTATTTGAAGGCCATACTGTGAAGACATGGTGAATTCTGAAGAGGACAAGGCTCACCTCTCCCTCACCAGGCATGCACTGTACTCTGGAATGGTCTGCCAGGGTTCTGGCACTCCTGGTGCACAACTGTGCTAGCTATTTGCAGCCAGAAGATTCAATTCCTCTTCTGTTATTTTCTGTTGGCTATGCCTGACATATCCTAGCACAGCATTTTTCCCCATTGTCACGGTTTGACATGAAGCTGTTTCTGGTAAGGGGGAAGGGGCTGTAAAGATGGCTCCTGTAAGAAGTTGCTTGAAACTCTTCCCAGCTTTGAGACAGACCCACTTCTAGGGCTGAGGCAACTAAGCACCTGCATGGTCACTTTTTAAGAAGAAGCCAGGAGAGAAGGGTTCTTCCTGTTTCTGTTTTCTTCTGTGTCCTTTTCCATCTGATTATGGTACAAGGAGTTGGCAGAGAGAAAGAAGCAACCATGCAGACTCTAAAGTCAGTGAGGGAAGAGAGGAGGTGTGCTGCAGCAGAGACGCCCCTGCATCCTGTGGAGAGGACTGGTGAAACAGAGATTTGTTTGCATTTCGTTAAAGAGCCC
This sequence comes from Urocolius indicus, assembly GCA_013401255.1. NCBI lineage: Eukaryota > Metazoa > Chordata > Aves > Coliiformes > Coliidae > Urocolius > Urocolius indicus. Next base: position 319,962 of record WBNH01012601.1, read on the forward strand.
ACATCTGGGGCAGTGACTCACTTTGTTAAAGACTCTGAATCGGGCTAGTGACTCAGTTCATTAAAGATCCCGTGCCAGGGTCAGTGACTATGCTCAGAGGAGGCCGTGTCCCATGAGAGGGACTCCACATTCATAAAAGCTGTAACTGTGGGGAAAAACCCACACTAAAGAAGCTCGTTAAAATTATGCCCAGAAGAGGCTGTGTCCTGTGGGAGGGACCCTATATTTGCAGGAACTGCAACCATTGAGAAGAATCCATGCCAGAGATATTCACTAAGGACTGCATCTTGTGGGAGGGATCCTGTATCAGCAGAAGCCGCAGCTGCTGAGAAGAACCCACACCAGAGAAGTTCATTGAGGACTGTATCCTATGGGAGAGACCCCATATCGAAGCAGGGGAAGAATGCCCAAAGTCATCTTCATCTGAGAAGAGAGAAACAGCAGAGTCCATTTGTGAGAGACTGACGACATTCCCCATTCCCTATCCCCCCCCGAGCTGTTGAGGGGAGAGGAGGTAGAGATATCGGGAGCAGTGAGCCGAGCCCAGGAAGAAAGGGGGGATGGGGGAGGGACATCTTAAAGTGCTGGTCATAATTTTCTCATCATCCCACTCCCTTTTTGCTTTTATTCCGTTCTATTTCTTGTAGGTGGTAGAATAAACTTTCCTTACTTTTCTCTCTAAATTGAGTACTTGAGTCCATTTTGCCTGCAACTGTAATTGGTAGTGAGCCCTTCCTGCCCTTGTCTTAATCCACAACATCCTTGGCTATCTTTTATCCTCCCATTTCGCTGGGGCCTACGCTGTCTTAAGGAGGGTGGGGGTGAATGGGAGGCACCAAGCGAGAGACTGTTGTGGTGCTTCATTGGTGGCTGGGCAAAACCACCCATCTTCTCTCAGACTCCTCAGAGATGCCACTAAATTGCTCTTCTGGGAACAGCAATGGTGGTGAAGCTGTGGCTGAATAACAAATGAAAACTAACAGGAAGAGAAAAAAAAAAACAAACCATATTTCCTCTCTTGCCCAGGAAATTTATGCCTTCAAAGTGTAAGGTGCCCCTGGCTTAATTGGCATAGGGGCATTAGAAACTGCAAGAGTCAGCTAGGTTATCCTTTTTTTCTCTCTCCCCACTTCAGTCTAATTCAAGCAAGTGTATGTGTATTGTTGTCTCTAGTGAGGTGCACATGTAGAAAATAAGAAAAAAAGGTGCAGGGAAACTTTGATTGTAAAAATGAGAAAGGAGAAGGGCAATTCATGTTTTTAACAAAACTCCTTTTCACAACAATTTGTCAGTAAAGAAGGAGATGTTTAAGAAAAAAAAATCATGCCTGATCTCTTTTAATGGAGATGTGCTGTACCAATGCTGTACTGCTCAGACACAATTTACAGTTGATAGAAACTGTGGAACTCTGTCTTAACTCTCTTACTCTCCAAATACAAGTACCTTTTGGCATTTGTACTTAAAATTACCCAAGAGTAAGAGCCTATTAGAGTTATGCTGCAGTGGCTCACAGCTTCTGGGCTCAATGCTGATCGAAGACTAATATCACTGAGGTAAACAGCACTACTTTGACTGAAAAAGACTATCAGAACCAAAGGCATTGTACAAACTGTCTAAACTTTAGCTATGCTGCATATGGGCAGGAATTTCAAAAAGGAGGTCCAGAAAACCTGCTGCTTCAAAATACTGAATCTTAAAAGTACTTAAAGATCAGAAGTCAGTCAGACACCTAGAAGTGTTCAGAAGCAGCCTAATCTGGGAATTTAGCTTGATATCTAGCTTTTCATGCCTCTCTACATAGGACCCTTCACAGACCTTATCTGAAAAATATGCTCAAAGGATGTCTCCTATATCACATATTCAGTTTTGAAGGCTGAGTGGGCCTATTCAGTGGTCTGAGTTGCTGGGCCCTGCCAGCAACTTGGGGAGGAATAGTGCCCTGTCACTTAGAGCAACCAAAGGGAGGCATTGATTATGCCCTGTTGTTCAAAACATTAAGATGAAAAAGAGGAGTCTGTTCCCCAGAGAGTGTGCAATAGACAGTGCACCTTTATTGCATTAAATGAAAACAATTCAAGGAAGCTGGCACTACAGCCCATATCTGCCCACTTTCAGTTCAGGGTTGAAGACCCCTAGTACTAGAGCCTCCAGATCTTTCTTTCTTGGCTTCTTCTTGTGCTCTTTCTGGCCCTAAGACTCTCACATTCATAGATATTCAACAAAAAATAAAGTGAGGTGCTAAGAAAAATATGTGTGAGTATGTGTGTGTGTGTGTGTGTGTATATGTGTGTGGGTTATTGCTAGGGGATACAAAGAGAGAGACCACACGCTGGAAGAGACAGAAAAAGCAGCTTCAGCAGTCTGAACAGCTGTGCTTTGTAGGCTTGTGGGAAGCTTGGAGAGGTGGCTCTTGGATTAAGGTTCTGGCAGAAAGAATATTGAAGGGGTAAGTGAAGAAGCTGTCATAGGCTATTTCATTTTTTTTTCTACAGTCAAAGAAGCATGATTTGTAATTTACTGTAAGTCAAATTGCATAAAGGATATGTGATTGAATTTGTTACCAAGCTTTCTTCCTGACTCTCAGATCTTAGGAGATCCTCATCTGGATCAAAACATGCTGCTAAGAGTAGAAGCAATTTTTTCGTCTGCACTCAAGCAATATGAGAAGATATTTTTAAGAATTTTCATATTTTCCTGTTTCAATGCTGTGTCTATCTCAGTACTGCTGTCCCTTTGTCATGGTATTCAGAGATACTATTATTTTATAAAATCAGACTTCAGTTAGAGTCCACCATTTTGAATCTCTTGCTTTGAAATAACTCAAATAACTCTGAGTTCTCCGAAGAAAAAAGTAGGCTGGCTTCCCATGTTAGCTGTGCTTCTCTGAATCCTCATTAGCTGACATCAACTGAGTTTGAAGTGAATCCTGCAACCGAGATCCATTGAGGTACTCCAAATTTATCTAAGAAATAAAAATTTGAGTCTCAGTTGACAAGTACACACCATAATGATATTTGTTACCTGCCTTTTCTCACGCACAATGGCTTGGCACATCACCCATTGTCAACAAAGTGAGGCTGGCAGGGAGATTTACAACTGAAAGTTCTAAATAGTTTGAGAGGGGCTAAGGCTCCCTTTTGTTAAATGGAGGAAATATGGTGGGGAAGATACACAGCTTTTTTTTTAAAAAAAGAAAGCTTTTTTCTTTTCTCCTTTCCTCCCTCTGAGGAAACACTCTGACTTTTAGAAGAGCTGGACTCAATGATCTTATAGGTCTCTTCCAGATGAAATGATGCTATGAGTCTATGATTCTACAGAAACAAATATGGCTCACGCTTAAGGGAAGTGAATGAACTGCAGACTGGCTGCCCTGCTGAAAGCAAGAAGTGCTGGCTTCTGCAAAGACAAGGGAAGCAAGTAAATAAGTACCTTATGTATGACCTCAACAACCCAGTAGCACTAGCATCTTTTAAGATGTACATTTAATTTATGTACAAATGAAGCATGCACAAATCTTGCTGAAAGGGAAACAGTGCTCATGATGCACGTTTCCTGCTGCATGAGCATCCAGGTGAAATTTCTCCCCACTGTCAGAAGTGGCCTGGGTATGGCTCAGGCTTAGCTTCCACAGCAGTTTTTGGGACTCATCCCATCAGTTCCCAGTGATGTGGGGTGTGCTCTGCAAGGCCATAAAAACCCAATATGGAATTTAACTGAATAAATAGTTTAGCAACGAATATTACAAAGTAACCTTTTACACAGTCTTTTTTTTTAAACAGGGGATAGATGTTTTGCTGCCAGTTTGGGTGTTTATTTTTCAGTTGCCATAGGAAATAATTGACCTATTTTCTTCCAAGAATAAATATCTTTATTTAAGCTCCCTAAGAAAACAGGCAGCCAAGACTTGCGCTGAGGCCCCACCCATGCTGTCTGCTGCTACAGCCCACAGTGGACAGATTAAGTTTTGCCATTTTTACTGAGGCTTTTGAACTGTTGGATGAAAATGTGTTTCTTACAGTACATTTATTCTGCTGACTCCTACTGTTTCAGACCGGAGATACGGTTCTAATGAGAAGCCTAAGGAGATGCAAAATGTAAAGAAGCAGTGTCATTGCCCATGGCTCTTTGCTGTTTCCCCACCATTTCTTTAAATCTCCCAAACAGATAACTAAGCCGCCTTTCAGAATGTTTCTCCTAGTCATTTTTCTTTTCCTGTAAGAGCTTCATCAAAAGCCCATTGATTTAAGGAAGAGTTGAAGGCATCAGGATTTCCATGCTAAGTATCTTACCCTTTGTTTCTGGATAACTTTCTTTCTTCTGCTGATGGAAGTGAAATAGGGAGAGACAACTCTTTGGAACTCCTCATGCAGTTTCCCTCTAAAAATCAGACTATTTTCTTGGTTATCCTCTCTGTAACCCTAGAATACGTACTCAGACACTATTCCAGTCGCTTTTCCCCCCTCATACTAGTCCCTGAATATTATTCTGTGTGCATGTTGTTTGTGTTTGCATACTGCTGCCCACTTGAAATAGTTCTAAAATTATTTCTGCCAGATTATAGGCAGTGCATCTATTTATATATAATGGATTTGTTTTTTCACTGCTGCTACGCACCACACTGAATCTTTGAGAGCTCTATCTAATGCTTTGTCCAGCAACATTTCTGTTCAATGTTCAGTGGTATGCACGGCAAGTGAGACAACTTTGTCATAACTGAGAGTATGTCTGTAGCACTCCTATCTTATTTGCTGAAAAGATGGAAGCATGTGGTAAATGCAGCACAAGGATACACAAAAAGAAAGAACAGCCTTGTAATTCTGATTTGATTTTATGTACCTGAATACTTCTTATGCTAAAGAACCAGCATCTTCACACTTACCTAACTAGATAGTCAAAAATATGACTCGGAAGACTAGGTAGGAAATTCCCAAAAATCATGGATGCATCAGTATTGTTCCCATTGGTCCATATTTGCTCTTTTCTCTTGTACAAATGCAAAACCTGACTTGGCAGTGGGATCAGGAACATGCTGTGGGGGACACTGGTACATCCTGCTCCTCGGTGCCAGTTTAAGCACTCAACTACATGGGCACATTGTTCTGCCTGGCAGGTACCACTCTTCCATTAGGCTGCCAAGGACAGTCTCGAGCTGCTCCCTGAGCTGCAGGGATATGGCTGGCACTGCACACAGTGAGCACTGCAGATGTGAGCACACATTATGCACCAGCTCCTCCTCTGCCCCATAGACCTCTGTATGATATGTAGCATGGGGATGGCTGTATGTGGTTCTCAAGCCTGTCCATCACATCTGCAGAGGGAAATTACTGAAATCCACACAGCCTGTCTCCCAAGTACCCTTATATATCATGTGTGCTTTAAAATGCAGTTATTTAAACAAATCCAGCTCATTTGTAAATTCCTTTTTAAAATATGCAAATATACAAAAACTGCTTTCTTAGTGCACGTTACAAGATTGTTTCAGATATTAAATTAAAATTAAGAATAGCTGGAATTCCTGAGGTAAGTAAGATTTATGACCGCTGGGAAAGGGAAATGGAAATTATTATTTACTTAGTGTTGGCTGTAACATCAAGTTAAAAAGTGATAGTTTTGATCTTGTGTCTTCCCACTAAGTTTTCATGTATGTGAGTTAAGTGATCCTGAAGATACACTTATCTCCTCATTCCAGCATGATAAAATGCTTTGTGTTCTCCACAGTTTGATAGCCAGATAAACAGAGACAATGTTTATTTTACCACTCAGCAGATCTTTCAAATATTACTACTGTGGCATATTTTCTTTGCTTTACTTTATTTCAAGTGGAATTCTACTTAAGACTTTAGGTCACTGCTTTATGTCCCTGGGTCAGGCACAGATCTTTAACCAAGCCACTGTAACTAAAAGGTAGCAATTTTCATGCAATTGCAGATCATGATAACACTGTCAGGAACATTTTCTTTAGAAGCCATGTCACTTTCACCTACCGTCTTCAGGCCAGTGAATGACATGCAGTAAGTGTCGGGCGAAATGTCACATCTGGGAGGAAGAGCTTGTGTGAACATTAAACTAGAATGTGGAAAGATGGTGTCACACACCCTGTAATCTAATATTGCGCTGCCTTAAATGGGATGTTTTCTCTATGAAGATACATGTTTAACCAAAATGACTTCTGCTTGAAGTTCAACAGAAATTAAACTTATCTGTTTATCCCCAGTTTCTTGGGAAGCTCTTGCTACAGGGGTTCAATTCCATGTCTCTGTATATTTTGCTGACATGATAACAGCCTTTAACAAATAAACTCAGAAAAGGGAAAGAAGAGGAATTAAATTGTCTTATAGCATATGAATAGCAACCCTCTCCTAAGACATGAGAATAGCCTCCTACCCCTAAGACTGGAAGTATTAGGACACTCCATGTTTTTACACTTTTACACTTACCCGAGTATAAGAATAGAGAAGGTATGTTATGTGTGCTTCCCTCGTACATATTCAGCTCAGGGATTTAGGAATTTGTGATACATTATGTGAAGTGTCTCTTTTCTGTTTGTTTTCTTTCACGTGGTAGGTCTACTTGATATCCATAGTTCTTATATTAGAAAAGACAGTTAAAGACAGACAACTCCTATTCACGTTTTCTTCTTTGCTCTGTCTTTACAGAAGTCTATCACAGCATCCCTCCATTGATTTCTGGGCTGCTTGCCACTCCTCCCAGGGAAGCTGTTGTTTAGCTTCAATAGTTCATCTTCTTTTTATCTTTTCTATTTTTGTGGTGGTTTAGGCCAATACCCACCCAGTCATATTACTCCTCCTCCTAAACTGGGCAGCAGAGAGGGAGAGGAATATAACAAGCTGCTTGTGAGTTGAGATAAGGATGGAGAGGTCACTTGGTAATTAACGTCACAGGCAAAACAGACTCAACTTAGAGAGAAAAAGGTTTGATTTATTAAAGAGACAATAAAAGCAGGGAGATGAGAAATAAAGCCGTCTTAAAACACCTCCCCCCACCCCTCCACTTCCCAGGACTCCCTTTCTTTCCCCCACAGCGGCGCAGGGGATGAGGAATGGGGGTTGCAGTCAGTTCATTACAGATGGACTTTGCCGCTGCTGCTTCTCAGG
>WBNH01012601.1:327370-371192 GCA_013401255.1 Urocolius indicus
TCTTCTGCTCAAATATGTTATTCACAGAGGCGTTACCTCTACCACTAATTGGCCAGGCCTGGGTCAGGTGCAGGGTCCAACTTAAAACTTACTGGCCCTAACCCTGTCAGCTACAGGGGAAGCTTCTGGCAACTCTCTTTGTTTAAAGAAGCTACTCTTTCAGCTCCCCTGCTACTGAAAAACCTGGCCCAGGCCAAAACCACTACACCTTTTGAAATCTTGGCACTGTAAGTGCACAGTTTTTAAATTCTGGATTCACTATGTGTTCATGCCGTATTGTTTTCCAAATAAGTCCCAGCCTTTTTGCAGCTTAATTGTTCTTCAGTAAAGATTTACCTTTCAAATCTCTCCCCTGAGTGATAGAAACTATTTCTGTCTAACGTACAGAGGATTGTTTCTCTCACAAGCATTAATTTACATTTATGTATTCAGTTTCATTTGTTGTTTTATTACTCCTTTAGTGTCATAAAGATCTCCTGCAAATCCTTACAGTCAGCTTTCATTTTGATTACTCTGAACAATACAGTATCATCAGCAAATTTTACCACTTCACTGTTTAACCCGTTCCAAATCACTAATTATAATCTCTACCCCTTTTGACTGGTTTAGCTGGTGTTTTCAATAGCTTTGAATTCTTATTCCTGACAAATTTAATAAATTCTTTTCATCTGGTATGGAGCTGTAGAAGCTACATGCGACAGTTAATAGTTCAGCTATTTCAGACTTGGGTTTCTTTACAATTCTGCTCTGAACATACATGCCCATACACACCCATGCTCTGGGTACTTACTGTGCACTTTGCTGGTGGTTGCACTTCCACTGACAATTCAGTCCATGACACATCCCAAATTTATACATAAGGAAGAAGGAGTTTGATGGGGAAAAGTCTCCAAAGAGAGCATAGTTACTAAAAAACAAATTTACTGCTTCAGCTCTGACCTTAGGTTCTCTGAGTACTCTCTTTTATTTCTGGCCTTTGATTACTCTGCAAACTTTCTGGCTTTCTATTCCTCATCTGTTTGAAAAGGAATTTATATGACATTTAATGTCTTTTTAAAGTTGTTCCTCAGACTCTTTTCCAACCTGCCTTCATATGAATTTATATTTAACATGTCAGATGTTATATTATTGGCAATTTTCCTCCTTTCAATGTAGCATTAGATACATGAAAGCCTGTCTTCTTACTTCAAATACCTTCCATTAACCTGATATTTAATCATGTCAATTGATTGCTTTGGACTTAGGTTGGAGAGTGCTGATATATCTAAAGTTTGTGTGGTAAAGTTCTACAATCCCTCTGAACCTTTGATGTCCATAAATAGTCTTCATGTTAACTGCAAACATTTACTTTTTCACTTGTCCCCTTTAGGACTTTTTTCAAAAGGAATTCTCATTTTTATACATCTTCTGTTTTCTAGTTTTTTCTTAAATCATTTATTACCAAAGAAGATTTTGGAAACTTGCTGCTCCCCAGAATTATGCCTTCCTAGAGTGAGGCATAAGCCCTATTAAGCATCTAGATGTAGGTGTTTAATAGTCAGTGGTTCATTTTTACCCATGGGGAGACTTCTCCTCACAGTTTTTTTTCTGACACTGTGCCATGTACTGTCTTGTCTGCTTGCCTCTCTGTATCTTGTCCTGTGGCATAAGCTGCATATACGAGAGTCTGGAGCTCCTTGGTCTTCTTTCGGTAAGCAGAAATTGCTTTGTCCACCTTTGGCTGATGAGAGATAAAATCATTATTGAAGGGATTTTTAGTGACAAGCAGCAAAAAGGCTTGGTTATGGAGACTGAACTGCTCATTGATACCCATCAGTGATCTCTCCAGCACTGACCTAACATTCATTGGTATAAAGAGGAACACACATGACAATGCTATTTGACCTTCAGAGGACCCATCTCTTTATTTTTCATTCCAGTGCCTCTGTCATTGCCTTTGAGACTTTGCTGCTGCCTTCTCGCTTGTCTGAATACCTGGCCACAACAGCTTGTCTTTATGTGCCCCTTTCAAGTACGATGAGAGACTCTGCTTCTGTCCTACTTCCAACTAAGAGGTCGTGCACTTAGTAATGCATTGCCTAATTTAAACAGGATTCTCTGTGTTACAACTGAATATTCTTCCTGAGAAATGATCCTTTTCTGGAGCTATTTAACTGGATCACTATTCATCTTGTCCATTTATTTCTAGGCAGAAGGATAATTATGTAGTGTCATCCCAGATTCTGAGATGAAACTGTCAGTCATGCAATGGTGTTATCACACTACATTTGATAAATCAGTCACAGGACTATTCATATATTCCAACACATCAGCATCACTACCTCTGCTCTCAAGCTAATCAACTTCTCTACACATCCTCTTCATCTGACCTTAAAAGCAAGTCTGTGAAACTCATGATGATATAGAAAAGGCAATGAGCTTACTGACCTCACTTAATACTTTATTATTAAATAAGTAAATTATTGAAACTCATAGAGAAAGATAAGAGGAAAAAGGGAAACTATGATATAAATAGCACAAGCTTGCTGCTTAAGAGTTAAGCACTCATCCATACTCATCTTTTAAATTATTTAACTTGCTACTCCAATTCATTAGTTTCTTCTAGTATGAAAAAAAAAATGTACTTGCTTTAATGGCAATCCTCCAAGTTTACATTGAACTGAAGATCTAGATAGCCCCTGATATTTTATAGCAGTTTTTATCTGTTTAACCAAAACCTATAAACTCAAGTTTACCATTATTTTTCAAAGATATCCTTGAGGTTAGCACTGGGTCTATAGAGTGATGACAACTACAACACAGTAGAAAAATGAATATGGGAGGTTTAAATTGGTTTCATCAGGGTGTTGCAGCCACAGTAACCATGACATAAACCAGCTGTGATTTTCTCAGGCTAAAATAGCCCTGAGATGAATCAGTTTTAATAATACTTCTGGCTTGTGTGCCATTTTAACTGTATCTAAAAATCTACCAGGTTCATCGAGTTCAATACATATTGTTATTATTCAAACAGTTTCATTTGTTTCAGTCCCAGAAAACTTAAGCAACAAGCTCCTCACATGCTATGCACTTTAGAAGCTCCTAAGTGACCATAAAGAAGTTCGTGCTAAATCCTGTATCGCAGAACTGGACAGACAAATCACAAAGCTCTGAACAAGTCTTACGTCTGTGTACAAAAGCCCAGAGAAAGAAAACCTCATACTCAACTATTTCCTTCAGTGCTGCTTGAGGGGTGGGCCTGGAAGTGCCTGATCAATTAGGATTTGTGCCACTACCACACCTTAACAAATGGTGCAAAGTAACCCTGTCTGTCCATAGTTCAGTGAAGTTCACCTTAAGATCATGAAATGTAATTATTTTCAACTTGACTCACCTAAAATCATGAGTCTAGGACCACTTGCTATTCTGATTATTTATTGTCTTGCATGACCAAAAGCATGCATGTTTTAGCAAGTTTCCTTAGCACACAGTGGACTTTTACGGCCATCACTGTGTTTAAAGTTGTTTAAAAGTGAACTGAAAAGTTTTGGGACTAAATCTGCATTACAACTAATTTGCATTCAGTCTCACTTTGAAGGCAAATCTAAATGGTAATGAAGTATGATGGTACCAAATTCTTGTTTGATATTTCCAGAATGCTTTCTCTCTCCCTCTCTGGTGAACTTGTTACTTCCTCAGAAGAGAGGCAAATCAGAAAGAGCCTTTAAAAGCAAGTCCCATAAAATTCTGATTTGTCTTGAACCAAGCACTTCTGAAGTCAATTTGCATCACAATCCTTGACTCTGAATTTTCTAATTACCTGAAAACTACAAGATTAAAATCTTATTGCTGATTCAACAATATCTCACACAGGCATTTTTGAAACAGGGAACATTTTACATCATTCTGAGACTCTATTCAGCGCAAACCAACAAAATCTGATTCATTCATGTTCTTGGTGGTGATCTAATCACAGTATCTGTCTGGTGCCACAATTCAAAATAGCTAAAAATAAAAGCGATTTTTTTTTTTAAAGGTCAGAAAGTACTCTGACATTAGCCTATAAAAAAAAGGATTTAAGGATAGAAGAAGGCTCTGCGATAAACATAGCTGATAAAAGCATAACATAAAAATAAAAGTGTAACAAGTTAAACCAAATAAGACTTAAGAAGTAATCCTGCACAAAGAGATTCTAAATGTTTGAAAGACACTCCTGGTTAAGATCACTCTTAGCAGTATTGCAAGTGTCTCTGATGCATATTTGAGGAGATGTCAGTTTAATCAGAGCATAGGAGCTAAATGCTAGCTAATTCCTATTAGTTCTGTCATTTCCTACCTTACAGCCCCTACTTGCCTTCAGCCGAGAGACATATATCCACAGATATTGCTTCAATATTTGCAGAACAGAGGAGGGAGTGTTTAAATACACTGATTTCTTGTTATTTGGCTTAAGGTAATCATCTTAACCTTCCTTAAAAAAATGTCATTAAAACTTGCAGTTGGTTGCATTTGAATGAATGATGTCACTATAAATGTATGCTTTTGGTGTTCCTCTTTCTCAGCATCTTGTGATTTTCCCTTCAGGAAAGGGAAATTGGAAATGCAAATGGCAATTTAAAGTAGTGAAAAGACCCCTTGCAAAGTAGAAACTCACAGCTTGATAGAAGTTGTTTTACAAAACTGGATTTGCTATCTAGTGTGACTAAATGATTGCTGTCATTGAACCAGAACGAAGACCTGACTGGAGCTGTTTGTGAGCTTGAAGACAAAATGTAATGTCATTGGAAATGCTGATTTGTTAAAACCAATGTATTATTTGGAAATAGTTTGGTTTCAGCAAACTTTTCCCAAATAAGAGTAATATTTCTTTTAAAAGTTTGACCAGTTTTCTGACAATTCATTTGGTGGGATGTTCATCAGTTTGTGCTTCCAAGCTCTGATCAGCTCTGGCAAAGTTTAAAATGAGTTGAGTTGGAACAAGTCGAAGACCTGAAGTTTACAGTTTGTGAACAAAAAGGTACTTTGCTGAAGACAGCACTTGACAAAATATTCAGAAGAAATCTGTCTAATCAGTCGCTGGCTTCACAGCCCTGCTTCTGAGCTACAGCAGCTGATGACAGCTTCTGCAGAGAGCAAGCAAGGCCCATTGCTCACTCCTCCCAACAGAAGAAGACCGAAGCAGAAATAATCCAGCACCACAGGCTCCATCCTGGTAGCAGCAGGACTGCTTCTCTCTTTTCCATCACAGCAAAACCTCACTGGGAAAGAGGAAAGGCCAGACAGCACCTATCTCTGCCTAGTGTCACAGACAAGGATGATGACGTTGTCACTACAGACTTGGGAGAAGAAAAGCAGTTATTTATAGACCTTATATCCACAGGTCTAGAGCTGATTTGGGGCTTGAGAGATCAAATTCATTTTTGGACAGGAAATGCACTAATAGAAGATTGGTGGAGTCCCTCACATAGAATTACTCCATGCTTAGAGGACATGCAAAACATGGGTGCTTGCTCTTCAGGCTAGACATTGGTTAGAGTTCTCCAGGATTACAAGTCTCCTGCCTGTTCAGCTAGAGGATTCTCTGCTTGCCAACCCCTCAGGCTGTAACACCAAGCAGAGGAGCACTGGGAGCCTCAATTCACCCAGGGACTCACAAGACTTCCCCTCTCCCCACAGCAGAACTGGGTGCCAAATATAGACACTGCGGTTTTTAGGCTGCCTGAGCTAGGGTCAGGAGCTGAAAAGTCAGGACATAGACAGGGACTTTTAAGGGTTCTGGGCTTTGTGACAGAGTGTGGAGTGCTGTGCCAGGCCACAGGGCCAGGGCAGCAAACCCACCAGGGAGTCCTCGGGAGACAAGTCAGCTTCATTGTATGTAGAAAACAAAACAAAACAAAGCTAGAAGACCAGAGAAATCCATGGGGATGAAGTGCCTGCAGTTTCCATTCCAGATTAGAGGGGAAATCTTCCATGTTTCAGAGTACAAGAAACTAAGTTTTAGGCAACTCTAGCCACAGCCTCAATCTGTGCAACTGCTTAGGCATCTACAGACTCACAGAGGCAGAGCAAGCTGCATAGCTGCTGCAGCTCTTCACTGGGGAATGTTTCTAATGCATATTCAGACTTTAGAAGACAAAATATGTATGGCTCACTGTAAGCCAGTACTTTTGTCTCTTATTTCCATCAGGACATTGGCCTTCCTGCCTCTCTTGCTGTGACTGATCAATCATAATTATGTCATTGACACCTACAGTTGCCTGTCTCTATTATGCTTCAGAGAGCTGAAGGTATCACATGAATTTAGCCCTACATAAAAAAGCCCTTCGCCAGAACTTTCTGTCCTTAACTCTGTGGCAAACATAAGAGCAAGGCTAAAGAAATGTTGGATCTCATATCTTCAGGAGAACCTGACAGTCTTAATACTTTCTGCTCTTGCTGGTGGTAAGCACATATGCCAAGGGAGTGTCACCACATATTTCTTCTGAGTCTTGTGCATTTGCAGCTCATGGTAGAAACATGAAAAAAAAGACTGAGAAGCCATTCGCATATCATGGTGAGCAGGATCCATGTTCCTTCTTCCTGACAGAAACTTTCTGCCTCTGCTCTGACAGTCCTGCAACAACCTCTCAGCCCTTGCTAGCTGGAGCTCAGCACAGCTCAACTCCAGTCTGAGCTGGGCTGGTGATGCTGAGACTTGTTTTGCCTACCCTATAAGAAGGGCATTGTAACCCTCACTGATAGCTATGCTCTGTCTTGTAAAACCTAAATAGTTGGGCAAGTATTTAGAGGGAATAATATATACAGTGGTCTATCCAGAGCCTAAAAGTCATCCTGACTTTGGCTTCCTCAGTTGGAGTGAAAGCTGTCAGTGAAATCGAAGGTTGAAAACCAGATTTTTGAGCTCTTTTGTGCCATAATCAATCTTTTAAAAATATTCTCTGAAGAAAGCACGTCCTCTGGAGCACATGTTGTTTACAGGCTGAATTCCATGCTGAAGTTGATATTTATAGCTACTATGAATCTTTTAAAGGAGAATGGCCTCTAACTGCAAAAAGATATGAGGCTTTAATAATATGGTATTTGCAGAGTTTGGACAAAATGTATGGCAGCTGGTTTTTTGGTTTTTTTTTTCTTCAGGGCAGACATTGCAAAAAAAAAAAAAAAAAAAAAAAAAAAGAACTATCCCTGTGTAATGCCAGCAATCACAACTACAAGTTGTGTACAAAGCAAACTAAGGATTCTTTCCTTTTCATAGGGCTGCTTCCTAGGTGGCTGCTGTTCCTCTGATTATTGGCTGTCAGTATAGACAATTTGGGGGTTTTAAGAATTTTTTATCCACTGGAGAATAAGCAACCTGCTTTCCATCTAATAAATCAAGCCCATTCTTAGCTGCATTTGTAGAGACACAGTGACACCTAGCGGTCCCTAATAAATTTAATATACTGACCTATAAATTATTTGAAACACTGGATCAGATCATTAACTAGGTCATATGGATTCCAGGGTCAGAAAAGTCCTGAAACATCACATGCAGTTTATTGAAAGAAACATGAGTTACTTTCTATTTTATATACTTTAATATATCTACAATTTTTAATTTGCTCTTACAGTAGACAAAGTGTGAAAACCAGGTTTTCAAGAAAAAAGTTGGCTTTCCTCTACTTCTAAAGTGTAGACTGAAATTTTATCCTGTATTTTTGGTAGGAGATGGATCAAGTTTCAAAATGGAAAATCTATGCCAGGCTTAATTAAAAAACACATAGCTCTTACAACATTTTTATGTAAGTAGAAAGCTTCTTGCTTGAAATTAATACTGAGGAGTGATTCCTGATTTCTAAACTAGCAGCAGTAGAGTTACTGATGTTTATGTAGAGCAGTGGCTCAGTAATTAGATTTCACTTCCATCTGAAATTTCTGTTTAATCTTTGCTGAAAATTCACAGAGATTATTCTTATGTTCTTACGGGCAGCAGAAGTTGAACAGTTTAAAGATGACGCTGTGCCAGGCACAGACTGGGATTAGTACAGTGCAGAAGATGAGACTGCATGTTCAAGAGTCAGAGGAGGTGAAGGAGTCTCCACTAAAGATACCAGAGAAACTCCCAGTGACATCAGTGGAGTATAATGGTATGTAACTGCCTATGAGTGTTGGCCCAGGTGATTATGCTTTTGCAAATCTGCCAGTGAAAATCCCTCCTCCAGGCTGGGGAAAAGACATGCTTATGAGTTGATGTATGCTACAGCAATGTAACCCTGACTGTTGTGTATCAGTATACTGACTTTTTTTCTGGGCTGTGGTGTTAATGAAATACTTGCTTTTGTCCTAAAGCCTACAGAAAAGCCTCATCACCCTTACTTCTTTTCACGTAGTGCTGGAAAAGTGATGAATTCATCCAAGTTCACTCTCATATTCTAATATATTATTCAGAATAGGAGTTGTTCAGGCTTTTTTTTATGCTTATCTATGACCAGACATGTCATCTTACCTTGAATGCATGAGCTCCTACCAGAGTTTTCCAGTAAGATATTATTGTCATTATCAGTGCTGAGCTAGATGTGCTCCACATGCATACCTTCAAACCTTCAATTTGAAATTCTCTGGAGTAATCTTGAGTAGAGAACCTAGGGATTGTGAGTAGAGCCCTGAGATATGTGTGCCAAGAAGAAAGCCTAGAAGAAGATAGGTCTCTGCAAGCTGCTCCAGATCAATGAGATTCCTCTCTGTGGATATTCACGGGCTTGAAGAGGAACAACCCTTTGCTGTTTTCCCTATTATGTTTTTGTAATTTGGAGAAAAAAATCCAAGTTTTAACACTGACAAATCTATCCTCACTGTAATTTTCTGCTTTTTGGTAGGTGGCACCATTTGATCCAAATCTCAAGCTAATTTTTGAGGTCCCAGTCTGGAAAGAATTTGAGCAGTTGCAGCTCCCGCAAAAGTCACTGGATCATTGCTATATACCAATCAAAATTTAGTTAAATACCTTTTGTTAAAAATATCTTAGTAGAAAAAAAAAAGGATATCAGGGAAGATTCACATGAAAAAAAAAAAGATGGGAGTAGAAAGGACTAAATTAAATGAGAGCAGGAAAGCAAATGCAGAGGAATAAATATTAGGGATTGCTTGCCATATGTGAAGGAACCTCTACAGTCAGAAATAGTCTCAATCATTTTCCTTCCTCCAGAAATCTTTATGTTTTCACATAAGAGAACTAACACAATAAATACTTTAATGCTCTTCTTGCGTGCTAGCTAGTTATTAGGGACTCACAATAAGGAAGGTGATCAGAGAATACTTGTCACATGCCCAAACTACCCTAATTCAAGGAAATTGCCACCTCAGTGCATCATATGAGGCAGGTCAAGCCTAGGGTGAAGCAAGCTTTCTGTATAAGAATTTTAATTAGCAATGAGCACAATAAAATACATAAGCTGCTGAAATTTAACAAGTGCTACTGTTTGAGATTTATGTTCAAATCCATGCTGTGCACTTCCCTTTCCTTACCACCATAATGGATTAGCAATATACTGGATAGTAATCAACAAATATTACAATCATCCTTCTAATCTTATTAACAAACTTGTAAGAAGCATTAAGGACACATTTATACCACTTGTGGGAAACAGTCCAAATACAACTAACGAAAAGCTGCTTATCTACAAGCAAAAACATCATTATATGACTGAAGGGAGGCAAGTTAATCAGAGCTATCAAGAGACTAATTGAGATCCAGAGTGCTGGGAAGGCAGATTAAATGATCATTCATAAATCATTGAAAGCACACACTATACAGCATTGTAACAACACACAATGATCTTCTGTAGGGTGTGTAGTTTCCTGCTTTCTATTTATCTATGTTTTGACATTTTAAGTATTTCATCAGCATCTTTTCATCCTTAAGTTGTGATGTGCAGCAATGGCATTATAACTCAGCTTGTTAATCATCAGACCTTTCGAAAGGAAGGGGATAGACTGTAAAAACAAATCTAAAATTGTTCATGTTTATAGGCAGCACTACTGTGCCAACTACAAGCATGTTCCAAATATAAAAGAATATGACTCAAGATATTGTGGAGGAAAACTGGAGAAAGCAAATGAGACAATGTGAAAAATTAGCTTTGCATATGCCTCAGGCTCCTTTGCTTTATAGGATGGAGGGGAGGACACTGCTTGTTAATTCACTTTTAAAATATCTTGCAGAAGTGCTGAAATGTGCTGATTTAGTGAGGAAAACAGCATGCCAAAATTTAAGCTTGTTCACTGATTCTACCATGGAACATTCAGAGTCTGGTCTCATTATGTCTTTCTCTAGTAGGATTGAGACTATCCACAGGCTACTTTTGACCTCTTCTTTAGAACTGTCTTCCAAAGGATCAGTTACCCATTTTTGTGAGCGGTTAAAATATTGCTCTTCAGCTGCTTGCTCTTCTCCCCATCAACAGTCCTAACAAAGACTGTTCCTTTATGTACCAAAAGTAAAGGATTCTTCCAAGAACTAAAGTTAATAGCACTTCTGATCTCATAAGACATGGACTCCAGCTCTCTATACAACGTAATCTTCCACATTTCTAGTGCCTGAATATCCATTGCTATGCACTATACATACATCAGCACAAAGTGAAGGTCAAAGACTGCCATTGCAAAGCACTCTCTCTGGAAACCTGACCATTTGGGAAAAAAAGACAACACAACACTTTGGGAAGAACAGTCATTTAATTATAATAATTAAATTATGCTTAGTTTTGTTAATTTTTTTTCATAGAAAATGGAAAAGTCTTCATAATGGCAGAATACAGCTGGATAGCACACAAGATCCAGGAGGGGTTTGACATATAGTAGCAATAATTAGGATAGTCATGGGATTATCTTTTGTGGGAAGATGTGCATGTGCCACAATCATTTCTCCAGAAAGAGCCACATTTTGCAAGTTTTGCCTTTTTTGCAAATTTGTGATTTTATTGTGTGGAATTTTAAGATAAGTGTTAGGGGCATTGAATCACCAGCACATATCAAAATAAAACTGGACTATCATCCTCTTAGGAATTTAGATCTTGAATATTACAGTAAATAAGACTTTTTCCAGGCATCATTTTATAAAAGGTAAGCTTCTGTATAATTATGGAGGAAAATTGGTCTTTACAACTAGGAAACTATCTGCAATATTTTAGAATAAACCATATGCTATGAGATAGCTAGCATAAGAAATATCCATGTCAGAATCAATCAAAAATTTTATACCTGTACTGTGTTGAAATAAAAGTTTTTAAAATAAAAATTCTCTATAACGGCTACCTTTAAAACAACATTTTGGAGCAAAACTTTTTACAATGTTAATCAACAGGCACATTATGTAACTAGAATATAAATAGAACAGTTGTAATGAATTGATTTTTGAAAATACATTTTCTTTTTAAGGTTATTTTATTTTTTAATTACTACTTATATCTAACATTAAATGCAAAGAAGCTGTAGTTTATAAATCTTACTCGTTCAGACTGAAAGTTTCCAGGCTTGAAGTGTGGAACAGGGAATCTAATATCCAGACTGAAAAAGAAAACAAATCAAAAGATTGACTGCTGCAGATATTACTGCCATTTTCCGAGACCAGAAAAGAATTACCTTTCATGAACTGCTGATATGAAGCTACTTAGATACTATCTACTCATACTATCTCTAATTACTTTTATTTGCTCTCATATATATATATATATATATCTCTGAGACCTTAAAGCATGTTTCAGATCAATAAGCAGGAAATACTGATTTAAGCACATGATTTTAATAATCTGTGCTTTAATTGCAATAAATGGATCATTCTCCTAGGCCAACATAATCATTAAAGTATAACCTTTAAAGTAAATTTTGCCATTATTTTTGACAGTCAGAAAGATATAGTTCTTTTTTTACATGGTTTCGTTTCACAAAGTTTCATAGTGTAATATATATACATGCAGATTCTTATTTTTTACATTTTTATTGTTAAAGATAGGAGGCTTACATTTTTTATTTGTTTCTATATTAAATGTTAACGAGATACATTTGAATGGAAATAGTAATTAAGGGAATAGCATACAAAACCAACATTTAAGTTATGTATTCATTACATAAACCTTAAATAAAAGTATTTACTTTCATTAGAGACAACTGAGAAACTGAAGTACATTTGTGATAATATGTAGCAGGTTCCAAAGAAATACAAGGAAGAATTTCTTCACTGTGAGGGTGAGGAAGCACTGAAACGGTCTGACCAGATGGGTTGTGGAGTCTCCTTCTCTGGAGCCATTCAAAACCCACCTGGATGAGTTCCTGTGTGACCTACTCTAGGTAGTCCTGCTCTTGTAGCGGGGTTGGAATGGATGATCTTTTGAGGTCCCTTCCACCTCTTAAGATTCTGTGATTCTGGGAAAGGTCCATCGAGCTCAGTATCCCATCTCCAGCAGTGCCTCCTGTAAGGCACTCCTGTTCCACTCCTTGGGATCTTTTCCCTTTCCATTATATTCATTTTGAGATGGAATGCTAGAGCAGACCATGGTATTAAGATATCATATGGCTTTATGAGTGGACATATTGCCACATTAATATTCTCTTTTTCATTCTCCATTTTCTGACAATTCCTTCCATTTGCTTTTACTGAGCACTGAGCAGATATTTTCATAGAGATCTCAATTTTAACCCCCAGCTCTCATACTTACAGTATTAATTACCATCCCCAAGTAAGCAAATCGACAATTTTTAGGAGTAACTTAACAATATATTGAATGAAAAATGAAGTTAAAAGATCTTTGAATATTCTTCTTTACAAATATTAAAGTGAGGTAGTAGTAAAAAAGAAAGCACTTTATCCACATCAGTGTGATCTTAAAAAGACTCAGTAAGCAGCAAAGTGCAGTAGTGCTTGTCAAAAACTGACTCTGTATTATTTGTACATTCTTTCTCTGCAATTTTCCTCCTTGTACAAGTACTTAGTATCTTGTTTGCTGTAAGATTATGTTGTGCAATACCTTTCTGTTGCCAGAAATATATTGAACTCTTTCTTGATGAAAAGTAAGTTCTAGCTCATAACTATACGAAATTTTATGATGCAGCAGTTATCAAAAACATAGCATTTAGCCCAAGGTTAATGGTCAAGTTAGTAAATATCTCTGCTACCAGTAGAAATGTTTCTACAATGCATGTACTTCATTCACCCTTTAATGGTTTCATCAGCAGATATTCATGAGTGAGATGTTCACTCAGGACAAGCCATTAAAAGTGGATGATTTATACTATTAAACATAAAGATTGGCCTCATCTGATGTTACTCTGAGACATTAGGATTAAACTCCTCAGCAACTTTTCCTGCTTCCCCTGTCACAGCATTTAGCTCCAGACTTCCTCAAAGAAATCAGAAGATGACTCTTAACATCAATGATTCTGACTTCCTTCTCACAGAGTAAATATTGCAAAATGTTCCAATAAATTCACATGTGGTATGATTCTTGTATTTCTAAAATTATAATTAAACAGGAGCCCTTCCTAAGATTTCTAAAGATTTCTACAGCCTTTTAAAATACTTCCTTTTCTCTTTTTACTTTCCCTAACTACTATACAGTAAGCCAGAGTGCAAGCCAATTGTCTCACTGGTGGTAAGAGTGAAGTCAGCATTTGGAAACAGTTAAGATACATGGAAGGGTAGTTATGTGCAAAGAACAAGACAACCTAAACTTCAGCAGACCGCAATGTATGTGTGCTCACATTTTTACATGTAGTCTGGGCCTTAATCAATGGGCCACTTATAAAATGCACAGAAAGGAAAAGTACATAAAATGACAAGAAATTTAGTAGCAGCATCTGGGAGAAACAAGTTATTTAACTGGTTCTTAACAGCTTTTTCTCAGAATCCCACCCTGAACTGAACTCATGCGTGAGGTCTGATCTGGCAAAAGCAGTGCTCGAGTGCCCTCCACTGGCACAGCCCAGACAGGGGACAACGGGTTCCTCACTGAGGAGAGAAAGGAAAGGAAAATCCATTTCATTTGGACCTCTGATGGTCAAAAAGTCCATAGAAAAATAATTAAAACAAGTTCTCTTCTATTATCAAAACGATGTTTAAAAAGAGACTAGTGAATGACAATGAAACAGAATTACTTACTTGCCCACGTTTATCCTGAGATCATAGTCAGAATCATAGACAACAAGAAAATATTGAAAATATTTCCAAATGCAAACAATATCTCTTCTTTGCTAGGCATCCTCAGCACTGTCATGAAATTGCCTTCTGCTGCACATCAACCTACTTTCAGTTATACTTAAAAAAATCATACAGCACATGGATAGCATTGGGTCCAGTGCATGGAGCCATGAAATGAAGAGGGAAAGAGCTAGTAATCCAGCCTATTATGCAATCTAATTTGTCGCTGCTTCTGTTTGGCACATTAATAAATTGTGCATTTCTGAGACATTTTATTTCATAATATTCTGTCATAAATTACCATTGTCTCAAGTCTCCTCCTCAAAGCTGATTCAGTATGAGACTTTTCAGTGCCCCGAGGCCTGCATTTATCAAGCAGTACACTATTTTTGTCTCATACATGTCCAAGTCTTGTTCTAGCAGTGTATGTTGCTGGTTTTGTTGGGAGACAGGTACCAAACCCCTTAAAGGTTTTTGAGATCCAACTTCAGTAATTAAGAATTACAATGAAGCAAGTAACAAGTGTGCCTTAAGTGCAAGTATTTCCTTGACATGGCATTCTTTGTCCTCAGTCCTATACGTACTTACATAAAAAGAAAGATAAAAGAAAAACAAACAATAAAAAGCCCTAACAAACAATGAAAGAAGCCTAAAAGAACTTACGTTCTTCAGAGGGACCTGAAAAGGATGGATTGATAGGCCAAGGCCGATTGTATGACATTCAGCAAAGCCACATATTGGGTCCTGCACTTGAGTCACCACAACCCTGTGCAGTACTACAGGCTTGGAGATGAGTGGCTGGAAACCTGCCTAGTGGAAAAAGATCTAAGGGTCAACTGCTAGCTAACACCTGAGCCAGCAGTGTGCCCAGGTGGCCAAGAAAGCCAATGGCATCCTGGCCTGTATCAGAAATAATTGTGGCCAGCAGGACCAGGGAATGGATTGTCCATCTGTACTCAGCACTGATGAGGCTGCACCTCAATAACTGTGTCCATTTCTGGGCCCCTCACTACAAGAAGGACACTGAGGTGCTACAGCATGTCCAGACAAGGAAGCTGGTGAAGGGTGTGGAGAACAAGTCTGATGAGGAGCAGCTGAGGGTGTTTAGTCTGAACAAGAGGAGACTGAGGGGAGACATGATCACTCACCACAGGACGGATGCTGATACTTAGGAGTTAAAGAAATAGTTAGTATTCTAGTGATAGCTGAAGTTAGTGTAACTGTATATGATTCAAACTAAAATTCAAGCAGCCTGGCCTTAGACAATGGAACCTTGGAAGAACCAAGCTTGAACTTGATTCTAGTAGTTAACAGATAAAGCACCGTGAAAGAAGTTTGTCAAGTATATTTTCAAATAATGTGCATGCTCTAAGTAGAGTTCAAATAAAGGACATCTGAAGAACACTAACAGAATCTCCCACAGAAAACCATCAGAAACTAAACATGCAGGCATAATGATCATGTAAATACAACAACTACTTCCAAGAAACAGTTTCAATATATATGTTGGTTCTGGGAAACTAAAGCAAATGTATGTAACTTAGAAATAATAATAGGAATTACTCTAAATTCGGCACACATGCTTGAGGTGTGAACCTCCATGCGCCTAAACTGTAAATAAAGAACCACAGAACGGTCAGGATTGGAAGGCACTTCTAGAGATCATCTAGTCCCAACTGCCCTGCTAAAGCAGGTTCACCTTGATCAGGTGACACAGAAACACGTCCAAGCAGGTTTGAAAACCTCCTGAGGAGACTCCACACCCTCCCTGGGCAGCCTGTGCCAGGGCTCCCTCATCTGAAGAGCAAAGCAGCTCTTCCTTGTTTTTAAGCAGAACTTTATGTGTTCCAGCTTGTGCTCGTTACACCTAGTAAACAACAGAAAAAAAAGTGCCACCCCGTCCTCCTGACATCCACACTTTAGGTATGTAGAAGCATTGATAAGGTCTCTGCTCCTTCTTCTCCAGGCTGAAAAGCAGCCTTTCCTTATAAGAAAGATGCAACTTGGAGGCCCAGTGGTTGACTTTCCAGCACTTCCCTGTCCTCCTTGAGCTGGGGAGCCCAGAACTGGACACAGGACTCCAGATGAAGCCTCACCAGGGCAGGGTAGAGGGGGAGCAAAACTTCCTCCGACCTGATGGACACACGCTTCTAGGATGCTGCTTTCTAAAATTAAAAAGCGAGTTTCAGAGAGAGATTGATCTGCCGACCCGTGGTACCAATGTTACCGGCACCGGGCGCACATCCGGAGCCGCAGGGCCTCACTGTGGGGCGGGAAGGGCAGGGAACAGCCTCGCACCCACCGCGCGATGCCGGAAGCGGACAGACGGACATCGCGACTGACACCCCGACACCGGCCCCGCCGTGCCGCCCCTCGCCCCGCCCAGCGCGCAGCGCCTCTTCCAATCAGGCGCAGCTTTACACTTGAGTCGACGTGACCTCACCCTCCGGGACAGAGATAGGGGGATGGGTAGCGTTGGTCTTAAGGCAGCCAATCGTGGCGCGTCTTGTGAGCAGCCAATGGGAGGGGCGGTGTCGCTTGTTGTCGTCCCGTGAGGCGGCTGCGCGGTGCTGTGGGTGCCGCCGCCGCCGGAGGAGCTGGTGCGGGGAGGCCCCAGGCCCCGCAGCCCGCCGCTCGCTGACGCCGCCGGGCCCGCCGAGGGCGGGGAAATGCAGCCCCCGGGCCCTCAGCAGCCGCCATTCTATGCGCCCAGCAACGGGGACTTCACGTTTGTCTCGTCGGCAGACGCCGAAGGTGAGCGCGAGGCCGCGGTGGCGGCCGCTCTCGCTTTGCCGAGCGAGGACACAGCTCTCCCGGGGAGCGGGCGACTCCCGTGCCGCCGCTGCAAGCGGTGCCTCCTTCGCTATCTCCCCCCTCTCCCCCGCCCGCGAAGCTGGTGGCGTGGCTGGGGGCGGAGCAGGGCGCCTGAGGCGGCCGTGGTGGTGGCCGCTGCTCTCGGGCCGCAGCCCTGGGACCTGGCGGCAGTGGGATGCAAAGAAAGGCGCGTGACGCGGGTCTGAGCAGCTGCCGGACCCATCTCCGGGAAGAGATGCGGGGTTTCCGTCCTCCGGCTCTCCAAAAGCCGTCATCGAGGCTCTACCCGCCGGCCTGACGTAACCGTGACAAGCACTGTCACAGACAGCTCCTGTTTCCCACGGCTCTTAGAGACTGTGCCGTATGCCCACATTCACTGTAATGCTGTGCAAAGCCTCTGCCACGTCTCATTTTAGAACAGTAACGAGGTGGTTTAAAGAAGCCCTGTGTGTAGTTTAAGGGATGAAGTGTGGCCTGCTGCCTGACTGTTGCATAAACAGCTGTGGTGTACCAGCGTGCCAGGAACATCTGCCATAGGATTGAAAAAAAAGAAACAAACCAACATAAGGACTTTACATTGTGCTGATTTACTCTGATGGAGAATGATCTTTTGGGCTCCGCTCAGACAATGTGCATTCTACTTTATTTACAATGTTTAGTTACTGTTGTAATTGTAGATAGGAGTAGGAAATCACTAAATGCTCACTCGTGTGCCCCACCCTGGGAAAGAGTTGCTGAAGTGGGAAAAAACATTTTAAAATACCTGTTCTTTGGTGAACATCCCAGTTGTTTTGACAGGGAGTACTAATCAACAGGTACAGTCTTAGCTGTGGGTTTTTTTGGTTTGTGTTACTTTTTTTTTTCTCTGCTTGCCCTGTAGAAGGGTCCACTTAACCTCTCAATGAAAACTTTCTGGATTCCCCCCAGGAAGCATTTGTTGAGCAATGCTGAACTCAGTCCAACACAGCCATCTTTCCAGTAGGATGTGCTGATTTGGACTTGGCTCTGTGTTCTTTATGAACACAAGCAAGGTGTGATCTCCTGCCAGTTCCAGGCATGATCTCCTGTTGGAATGTAGTCCTATTGCAAAGTGCTGCATATACCTATCCTAACAAACAAATGCATGTACGAAGTTAACAAGCTGGATATTTCTAAATTAAAATATTGTATGTTACACTCTCAATTTTGTTTCCCAAATCTTGAGTCATATGCACGATAAAACTATAAGCTGTTTTATTTTTCCATCTTATTTCCATGAGAGATGGGAGCTGGTTGTAGGAAAGAATACTGGAGAGGTGGGCAGAAATAATACCTAGAACAGACTGTTTGGCAGAGGGGTGTTGCCTCTTGTACTGCTTTTTCAAAACTGAGAGCGAAGACTGTCTGGAAAGCTGGTTTTCCACAATGTCTGGTTGAAATGAAGCATATGAGATAGCTCAGGCCAGAGAAGCAAAAGTGAGGTAGAGGCAGTGAAGGCACTTCAATTCTCAGTAGCAAGCACTGGTGAAACTGTCTGTTCTTGGCTGATTCTTTGGTGGTTAGACTGTTATATTTGCTTGTTTTGAAAGCCATACTTGTGCACAATATGCAAGAACCTGTCCATGTGTAGAACTGTTGTGCTGTAGAATAAACAAATATTTTTAAATGACAAAAGAGTCCCAGTGACAACAGAAAACTTATGAGTTTTTTTTACCTTGACACACAGGCATTAGGAATACATCTTTCCTCTGTCTATAAACAGCAGAGGAGGACTTTGCTTGTGGCTTCAGAGAACAGCGTACATGATCCAATGCTGATGGGAGCAAAGAGAAATTCCTTCTTTAAATTACAGTGATCTCTACAAAGGTCCAGCACAGATGGTGTTCTATGAATCAGTGTGGTGGATCATTAAGTCTTTTGTCTATGTAATGAATGAAGAGCATTTATGGGGAAGCTGAAGTTTAAGCTTGAGTGGCCTAGTAAGCTGATTTGGAAAGGAGAATTCTTTTAAATTGATTATGATGCTTAGTAATCGGTGGACACTTCAGACATGCTGGCTGAAGACTGAGATTCTGTCACTAAAGATACTTTGTTTGTATACAACTAAGTAGCTTCTATCAAAATGCTACTGCAAATGTTGTCTACAAATATGGGATGACTTGCCTTCATGAGTATGTGTTTCAGGAGTGCTTGCTGTAGTTGGGTGTTTTGGAAAATTTCCTTTTTTGTGTAAAGAACATAAAACCGTGCAATGATAAACTAAGGTTGTCTTCGAAGTGAGAAGGTGTTGGATGGGAAGAGACACTTTGTCTCTCAGTATATTCGTAATAAGGTTTGTACAAAAGTCTCATGTTTCTCTTTGGATTTTTCCTTTTCAGCAAATAATGGAAATCCATTATAATTATTCCCCTCTATTTTTTCTTCTTTTTTTGGTTTTGTATATTTTCGGTTACTGTTTTGTGTTTTTAGTTTGTATCTGAGTACAATTAGAATAAATACTTATTGGTGACTTTGACACAGGCAAGACATAGACAAATTACTCTTTTGTTTTGTTTAGTGCTGTGTCATAGCAAGATCACAGTATATTGAAGAGATCTCCTTATGTCACTTATTGGCTGGAGCCTACGGATCTCTAATAGCATTCTTTTCCTAACATTTTTATACATATTAAAGGCAGGCTACAAATTAAAACATCTACAAAGGTTTTCCTTTCATGAAAAAGCAGAGAATGGTTTTGCCTGAAACAGTGTCATTGTGCAGAAATGAGCTCCAAAAGAAGTATAGTATGGTCAGAAAAAAAAAAAAAAAGGTAAATAATCTACAATCTACAGTTTGATTAGAGTTTCATTAGTGAACTCTTGTTATGCCTTTAAATACTTAATGATAAAATACAAATTGAAGCCTTTCAGTTATAACACTCTGTCATCAAGAGTTCCATCTAGAAGCTAAAACTTGGTAATTTTAAACCAAAACCAGCATTATTAATATTGCTTTAAAACCAGAAGTACTTTTTAATATTGTGTTGCTTAAAGTATAGTTTTGTACTGTCACTTTGAATATTTCAGTGTTGACAAAAAGTTCCATTTAAATATAAGAAAAAACTATTTCACTATGAGGGTGAGGGAGCCCTGGCACAGGCTGCCCAGAGGGGTTGTGAAGTCTGCTTCCTTGGAGGTCTCCAAGACCTGCCTGGACATGTTCCTATGCCTCCTTATCTAGGTGGACCTGCTTCTGCAGGGGCGTTGGACTGGATGATTTCTAAAGGTCCCTTCCAACCCTGCCATTCTACCACCAGCACATGTAGCTGTGTATGTTGTTCATTTTCCAGTACTTAGGAAATCAAAAGGCTTTTGGCAAGATATAAAAAGGTCTGTCTTTCTCTCCCTTTTTCTCTTAAGATCTTAGTGGCTCCATAGCAACTCCAGATGTTAAGCTGAATCTTGGAGGAGAATTCATCAAAGAATCTACTGCAACTACATTCCTAAGACAGAGAGGTTATGGCTGGCTTCTAGAAGTGGAAGATGATGACCCAGAAGATAACAAGCCACTCCTGTATGTCGTAATTACTTTGGGGTACCTGACTTTATTAGCTGTGTAGGAAGAACAAACAACTTGTGGCCTCTCAAATTGTCCCACAGCCTTTTCCTGTGACAGGAATCCAGTTTCAAAAATTACTGGATCAGTGAGTGTTTTTGAGTGTGCCAACAAAAACATTATGTTTTTACTATGGTGGGTTTTTTTAGTGTGAAAGAAAGACTTGTTATTCACTGTGAGGGAGGAAAAAAGGAGGAAATAAAATCTTTTTTTTTTAATCTCTATAAAGCTTTTCTGGCTTTTCTGTTTTTATCTGTTGATCTTAGTTTAAAAAATTAGATTGTATTCATTCTGTCTTTTGTGCTGATCTTGTGAGTTTCTAATGCTGTCAAAGAATCAGAAGATAAGACAGAGCTGTGGAAGGATTCATTTTAAGTAAATAGAAGGAAATTCTGTCAGTTACCCTGAAGTAAAAGCACTGTGAATCATGCTTATTTCAGCAGAGATGCTAGAAGCAGTAGCACAAACTTTACAGCCTTTCATGTTATGTTGTAAAGATTAAAAAAGTGTTAGTGTTGAAAGACAAAAATGTCCTTAAAACTGAAAATCTCTGCATCCCTTGTTCTGTTCAGAGAAGTGTGATTGGCTGAAGACAGTTTATATCTTAAGGCTATGATACTGTGTGTCAGGCAGCCTGGGTCTCAATCCTTGTTCTGCACCTAAGCAACTTCATTCTCAGTGTCTTAGTGTTTTCCTGTGTGTATTAAAGGTAGTGGTGCTTTTAAGAAAAATGCAATGGGCAGGAGAGTACTCTGTAGAACTCATATGAGTGTGTTGGGAGAGAACAGGTGTCTGGAGAGCTTGATAATGAAACCACTACTTGAAAAGTGCGAGTGTGCAGAAGTAGCTGCTTGTGTGAATAAGTCTGTTCTGTAAATGTCCAACTTTTTATTAAGAAACAGAATAATGTACTGAGGTGACAACATATGAATTCCCTCTTTTGTGTAACGATACCACAAAACGCAAGTTTGTGATTCAGGGACAGCTAGGGGTTCTTAGCTGTTGGTTGCTGGAAGAGAGAAGAACATGCTAGGGAAGTGATAATCCCGTCAGGTGGGATGAATATAATCATCGTAGCAGAGAAGACCTTAATCTGACTTTCACGTACAGTTTTTTTGTGCCGTTCTGATTATTTCCAGAACATGTACTGTAATGAAGCCTTCTAACCTGAATCCTGCTAAGGACTTAAAGAACATTAGCCAGCAAGGGGAAGTTCACCAATGTGGTGCTACCATGAAAATGCCTTGTTCAATGCAGTGAGATTTTTTTTGTTTCTTTCTCATTGGGCAGCCTCACTCTATACACTTGTGTTTTGTTACAGCTACTGTCACTTCTTGAGTGAGATAGCTGTCAGCTTCACATAAAAGACAGTTTATTCACATGAGAAACCGTCAGAAGCCTTACATGATTCTTTCCAGATAGACAATATTTGTATTACACTGTATTCAACATAGGAATGTGACATCCTGTTTAGATAAACAAAGGAAAATAGATGCTTCTAATCTACTCCTTGGATTCAGACATGCCTTAAGAAACAACTCCAATTATTTAGTCACAGGTTAATAATAGCGATTCAAAAATAGCTTCAGTAATAGCAATCCTGAAATTGCCTTGAAAGACTCAATGAGCAGTATTTAAACTTTTATATGAGAGAAATTGGGGTGAGTCATATCTTTGCATTTATTTCTTGCTTCAGCTTTTCTGAGGAAAAAGCCATAAATCAAAACCTTTTACAGAACTTTCATAAACAGACTTAGGATATGATTCTACACTTTTCTCCCATGTGCTCTTAAAGGTAGAGGGATATCTGCCATATATCCTTTGCAACTCTTCGGAGCTCCTGAGTTATAACTGCATAAGGAAAATGCTAGCATACAGTTCTGATGTAAACTTGAAGTGTAATTGCTCATTCCTTGGAAAGCCTGATTTCTCCCCATTATACTGGACAAGCAGGGCAAGATGTACCAGATAAGATTCTCTCTGCAGAAGAATCTTCTGGTCAATTTGTAGCTGCTTATGGATAGTTTGTAGCAGGGAGTGGAGAAGGCAATTACAGCAGAGCAAGATCTGATAGTAGAATGTATTGCTGTTTTAATTTGCTTTTATTTATTTTTACCCATATTGGAAACCAGCCAGTAATTAAACAATTGGCATTAACTGGTCTGCTGAAAAGTACTGTTGCTGAAGCAAGTTAAGCACCACGTTATTTTAAAAAAAACGTTTTTACTTAATTTATTTTGAATGATTTAGGATTAGTGAATGTAAAGGTACTTTTCCTTGTAGAATTTGAACTAAGATGTTTCCATAATAAATGTGCTGATGGCAAACTATGCAGTCAAGGAATACAAAAGCATTCTACTTCTGTGTATGCATGTCTTTGACTGTTTAGTAGTTATAATGTTATGAATGTGTCATGTGTTCTTCCATGTCAGAAAATAACTGAGTAAATGTCTCCATATAGACTGTAGGTTACATTGCATATGTTTTGTATTCTTAGTTGTGGAATTGATTGTATAATAATTAAATACATCTGTGTCACACCAGTTACTGATGTGGGATGAAGGTATGGTGTTGCTTTGTTGTGGACAAACTGTTCTTTTACTAGTCATGGCTTCAGAAAGCCTTATGAGTGACAGGAGACTTGCTCTGTAAACCTGCTATTTGCTGCCACACATACTTTTTTATGCCTTGTTTTATGGCTGTGGTGTACAGTAATGCTCTCTTGCTTTACACTTTCAGGGAAGAACTTGACATTGATCTGAAGGATATTTACTACAAAATTCGATGTGTGTTGATGCCTATGCCATCTCTAGGGTTTAATAGGCAAGTAGTGAGAGACAATCCAGACTTTTGGGGTCCTCTGGCAGTTGTCCTCTTCTTCTCAATGATTTCATTATATGGACAATTTAAGGTAGGTGAAAGCCTTCTATGCAAACAGAAATCTAAACTAAATTGGGAACATGATTATTAAGCAATTTGTGTAGGTAGGAAGTCTTTTCTTCACTTACTGACGTGGGACATTTCAAATGCTGTTTCTCAAGTTAATATGTAGAAAGACAGCAGTAATAGCCCACAGATAAGTTAATGACAATGAAGTGTCAGGCTTGTTTTTATACAGTAAAACAAAAGGAAAGCTGTGGTTTCTAGAGGAAACAGATTGATACTAATAGGTTTCTAGTCATATTAGTGAATCATTCCATTATGTAAACTTTTGTTAATATGCTTTTTATTACAAAAAAACGTTTCTAAAGAACATTTGTTTGGATGCCTTTAATTTCCTGACAAATAAAGCCACTTGTTTAAGTCATGCTATATATAGATACAACTAATATATACATTCATACTATATCCTAGGTACTACTGCTTTCTGTTGTATTTAATCTTCAGTAGTACAATTTGCTTTTTTGTCCCCCCTGCTCGGTTTCAATCAGATAACTTTCCTCTAGTCAATACACTTTTTCCTTAATTCATTTTGAACTCCAGGGTTAATAGATATTCAGAAGCATTGTGCAGATTTAATTAGTCTCTATAAATATTGTTAGCTTTTTTTCTGTACCTTCAGATTGAAGTAGAGAAGTGGTATCATTTCTAGTCACAGTTTGAATTTTAGCCTAGGTGGTCTTGCTTCAGAAATCTTCATGACTATATGTGTAGATACATTTGTTTTAAATATAATGTAGTATAGCAATAAGCCTTAAGTAATGTAGTAGAATGTGTTTATGCAAGGATTTTTTTTGTGAGTGCTTTGATAACATAATTCCCTTTGCAACTTCTGATTTTGATATGATGTACCAAATGCTAATTAAGAATTCATCCTCAGTATCTTGCTTCTATGAGGCTAAACCACTGTTACTTGTCTTGTGGGTGGACCACTTAGCTTAGCTGTCTCTTAGACAAAGCAAGGACCGTTCTTTTTTTTTTCCAATGCTAAACTACGTTCTACGGTTCCTGTACCTCTCATACATGAATAGTAGGTCTAATGTTTCTTAGGAACTCATGGATTTACTACACCAATGTGCGTGATGTTTGTGTGAAGAGGGGAAAGCTAGTACCTAGCAACAGGATGACTGACACCAGATAGACTAGGTGAACTGAATGGTAGTCTGTAAGCTAGAAAGAGATGAGCATTCCTGCTGTAAGACTTTCGTCGGGTCCGCTTCTGGAGGACAGCAGGAAGTAAAAGGAGGCTATGTGCTATTTTTTTCTTTACAAATAGCATAAAACCATTATGTTTGTTCAATTTTTTTTAAGTGGTGCTCTTTTTTTTTTTCCCCCCCCGCCTATTTGATTATCTTGAGAATCTGAAACTTTTAATGAAGTAAAATATTTGAGTACTAACTTAAAAATGAAGTTCAGCCTTTGTATGTGTGGAAATTCCTTTTTAGAAGGAAGCAACAGTATTTTAAAAGCGTGAGCTCCACTTGTAATCCTTCCAGTGGCTCAAGTCCAAGAGTAGCTAAGTTACTTTGAAGGGTCTTTTAAGTCAGAAGATTATTTTAAGATTTATTGTTAAGTTTAAGAACAGAGCAATGAAAGAAGCAAGAAAAAAATGACAGCATGCTTTGTCCTGACATTCTGGGGCTTTTTATTAATTTGTAGTCATCATCAAGTTCTACTGAGAGTTAAACTCCTATGTCGTCTTTTGAGTGCTCATAGTTTGAGTAAAGAATGAAGTGGTGTCTTTATGGATGAAAGAAGCAGAATTCCATTTCTTTGTGTTGCTTGGGCTGACTTAAAAACTGTCTGAGCCTGCATTTTGTAATAAGAAGGATGTGTAGACATTTAGTTGAAGAGGTCTTAGCTGTAGTTTTAGGTAAGCCCTCCTGCTACAATATTAAAATACTTAAAAAGCAATGCTGCATGTTCACCAGACTTACCATTATTGTGATTCTATAAATGTAACCTCTGAATTTTATTCTCAAGTTGCAACTATTCTGGCTGCAGTTCAGAATTCAGTTTTGCATAATAAAATCTTTGACTACAGTGAAAATTACTAATAGAAATGGATTTTCTGTTCTCACAATTAAACTGATTAATACAAGTGAATTGTTCTTTATCTCTTAAGGTTGTTTCCTGGATTATAA
Organism: Urocolius indicus; assembly: GCA_013401255.1. Classification (NCBI taxonomy): domain Eukaryota; kingdom Metazoa; phylum Chordata; class Aves; order Coliiformes; family Coliidae; genus Urocolius; species Urocolius indicus. The sequence continues at coordinate 352,991 of WBNH01012601.1, forward strand.
CTATTTGGATATTTGGATCCTTGACAATTTTTTTACTGGCCAGAGTTCTTGGAGGAGAAGTAAGTACCTGTGTGTGAAAAGGACATAGAGGAAGGTAATGTAAAGTTTCCTGGCTATGTTTTTCAATACTGGTTGGGTTTTCTTGGCTTTGAACCTTGTAGCTAGCTAAGGATAGATATGGTTGGTAAGTGTACTGTCTATGATTTAGGTTCTTGGTCTCCTAAAATGGAATCTAAAATGCAGAGATCATCAGCTAATCTTTCTGTGCCATGGATGGCATACTGGATGTGATAAACAATCTGGGAACTTGTACCCCAAATCCCAGAACTGAAGACTTTTCTTAAGGAACAACTGCTTTCAATTTTTCAGTCACAGCTAAATGGGCCTCTTTCTCTTCCTTTGCATTGCTCTTGCACTGCCCTTTGTTTAAACTTTTGTTGTTGTTTTAAATGGGGCTACAGCAATTGTATAATATGCTTGTGGGTAGAACACCTACCAGTGTTTGTTTTCATCCTTTGCCTGATGCATTTCAAACCCATTAAAGGATGAAAGTCAGCACGTTCCTCAACTGCAAAGCCAATTGAAGATACGGCCTACATCACTTCCTTGAGCTGTTTGCACCAGCAGGGTTGATCAATTTACAGACTGAGTCACTAAGGAACTCGGATGAAAACAGCAAAAAAATAATTACAGCAAGGCCCACAGACAGTGACAGTTAACAGTCAGGAATGAATTCTTAGTAGCACAGAGGAAAGGGAGCTGGGTGTCCTGGTAGACAGCAGGGTGGCCATGACCCAGCAATATGCCCTTATGGCCAAGAAGGCCAATGGCATCCTGGGGTGTATTAGAAGGGATGTGGGCAGTAGGTCAAGAGAGGTTCTCCTTCCCCTCTACTCTGCCCTCATGAGACCACATCTGGAATCTTGTGTCCAGTTCTGGGCCCCTCAGTTCAAGAAGGACAGGGAGCCGCTGGAGAGACTTCAGCACAGGGCCATAAAGATGACGAAGGGGTTGGAGCATCTCCCTTATGATGAAAGGGTGAGAGAGCTGGAGCTCTTTAACTTGGAGAAGAGACCAAAGAGTGATCTCATTAATGTTTACAAATACATAAAAGGTGGCTGTCAGGAGGATGGAGCCAGGCTCTTCTCAGATAGGTCAATGATAGGACAAGGGACAATGGGTACAAGCTGGAACATAAGAGGTTCCAAAGAAATACAAGGAAGAATTTCATCACTGTGAGGGTGAGGAAGCACTGGAACAGGCTGCCCAGATGGGTTGTGGAGTCTCCTTCTCTGAGGACATTCAAAACCCACCCAGATGTGTTCCTGTGTGACCTGATCTAGGTGGTCCTGATCTGGCAGGGAGGTTGGACTGGATGATTTTTTGAGGTCCCTTCCAGTCCTTGAAATTCTGTGACTGTGAAAATTTCTTAAAATGGCTCTACAGCATAAAATGCATTAAGCTATGTTGTGAAGAACTGAACATGCAGTGATACTAGATTTTTTTATCTTATTATGCATTTTGCATTAATGATGAACTAGTGTTGCAGACTTCCTACATAATTTAATTTTTTTTTTTTTTTTTTAAGATTTTCCTTTTAATCAGAATTATTAGAGTTGTTTTTGTGTGAGCATTATTTTGAAATAAAAAGCTTTTCTAAATGTGATTGCATGGTACTTCTGCATACCAGCATAATCCAGATGCCCTTAAATCAGTTTGGTTTGTGGCTCAAAACGTGAAATGATCAGAATATGTAAACTAGGGAGAAAGTATAGGTCTGCACAGTTCACTGTGAAGGATCGATGGCCACAAGAGATTGCTTGCAAGATGGTCACTTGTCTTGCCACTGTTTTTCCTTTAAACCAAAGAAGCTTAGCAGGGCAGGAACATTTTAGACCATGGCAGAGGAAAATCAGACATTCTAATCTCCATGAAGCTAAAAGCATCTTTGGAAATACTTTGAACAAATCTGTTGAAGACAGTCATAATCAATTTAAACTGAAAATCAGAAGATTTCTGTGCCTTGGAAGGATCAGGTTCTAGGTCTTCCACTGATGCCAAAAGCATTCATGTACTTTTATGTATAATGGATATGAGTATGTTATTGCAGAAAGTTGTATCTTTGCTGCTTGTGATAGCCAGGACTACAGCTGGTGACTGAGAGGTCTATTCTAGTTCTGTGCTCCTGGGTGTTGTATGTAAAGTCCACAGAGAGTGTCAGCTGAGAACCACTTCAGGCAGAACATGAGAATGTGAGGGGTGAGTGGGATTGCATGTTATAACCTGTGCAAGTACTGCCCTTGGAAGTGGTAAAATTGTCATTTTAAGTGTTAAAAAGAGAGACAGCATATTTCTAAGAGAAATGTACATTTAATTACAAAATCGAAAAGACAGTGTACAAACCCAATTTTCATACTAGCAAGCTTCCTTTAGCTGAAATTTCATAAATACCTAACACATTATATCTACTCATACAGCTATAAAAAGATCAAATGGTACTTGGTGATAAAGATTGCGTACTACAAAGCTTATTTTTGTGTGCTTGAACATTTCAGGTTGCTTATGGCCAAGTTCTTGGTGTGATAGGATATTCCCTACTTCCCCTCATTGTCATAGCACCTGTACTTTTGGTGGTTGGATCATTTGAAGTTGTTTCTACCCTAATAAAAGTAAGTTCAGAATCATCTATTGAGAAATGTTTACAGTTATTTTTTTAAGTCACCTTCCCAACATTTCAAGTATTGATCTGTTCATGACAACATAATGCTGTGCCAAAATATCCAGAATGACAATGTGAGCTCTGTCGTCCTTTTGGTAGACACGACTGCTAAGCGAATTCTGTTCTAAATGTTTCTTCAGAGTACTTGAGGGTATGCAGTGCTGTTGCTATAACTACACTCATTGTTTTCAGGTTATCTTCTGTTTAAGTATTTTGGTGTGGTGTGTTAGCTGCATTAAAAATAAATAAGATTATCACTTTGAGAAGAAGATGTATAATTAAACCACAAAATGAGAAATCTGAAAATAAGCTGCTCTATCCCTTCCCTCATCATCCAGTTTATTTTTGGTTACTGCAGCACGAACATGATGTTAGTCATTGTTCTGAGATCTTCCCATAGTGGTAGCAGTACAAAGCTCTCAATCCCCTTTGCGAGAAGGTAAGTATTGTTCTGATTTCACAGATGTGGAATGTAAGGCACAAAACAAGAATAACTTGCCTGATACCACCTGCTGTTGGGCACTTCTGAAACTAGCAGTGTTCCCTGATAGATCCCTGAATTACATAATGTTCTTCAACACTTCCAGGACTCCTTAAAAGCCTTTTAAGTAGCCTTTGAAGTTATTGTTGAACTTTCAGAAAGGTTCACTGAGAAAACTCTGTTACTTCCTAATCTGTTTGCTTTTTAAGTTCTTGTCCTCTTGATTTGATGGATTTCTCTGTCCTTTTAGCTTGCTGGTAAGCAGTGTAATTCAAGTACAACTAAAGTGTATGATAAATGACAAAATTGCTGTGTTTGTGACTTATCTTTCACTTGCTATTAAGTGATATAGAGTTGGAAAGCAAATAACTAACTTCCCAGTTATACATTAGTTAGCTTGAAAATGAATACATGTTAATGAAACCTCTGTTACTTGATTACTACTAGCAGCCTTACATTAACTTCAGGATGAATCTATGCGAGGTTCTTACCTTGCCACCATTAGTGTGAAGATGCAAGACAAGCCTGATATGGCCAAAATTACTTATGCTGTGACAGGTACTACTGCTTTCATCTTGAGATCTCTGAGCTTGGGGAATTATTTCAAAGTCCTAATGTGAAATAGTGACATTCCAGTCAGTCCTTTTCCAGTTGCAGTCAGCAAAGTAAACGACTCAAGTAATGCACCTTGATTGTTTTAATTGATGCCATTTTCTTAACGTATCTTAGGGAATGCAGTCATGATCTTGCTTGTCCTTCTTGTCCACCTCTGCGGTCTCAGGTTAGGCAGCAAAAGCAAAAGTGTGCAATCACGTGCAATTTTGAGGTTGCTTTGGTTGTGGTTGTGTTTGGTGGTTTTTTTTTTTTTTTTTCCAATGCGGTTGAACAGGCCACATAATCCCTCAAGAATCAGCTCCTCTGACATAACTATGGAAAAAGTTTTTTGCTGGGGCCCTATGACATCTGCCTTCTTTGATCTTGTGTTTTGCGGAAGCTTACGGTGGCTTTTTTAAATTATATTTTTATTAATATTCAGGTTGCTGCTAGAGGATAATAATGGGTGATTGCTTTTTGCTATAACTTTGTTAATTTGAGGTTTGAGTCAAGTTCACTGACCTTAAGACATTATTTTATTTTTTTAAAAGTACACGTACTTAACTTCATATAACATAGTGGATGTTCATAGGTAATGTTATTTTTCTAGCAGTCATAAACTGGTTATTTCTTAACTGAGGAAGCAATATAGTTTTGGATACAGGTTACATTGTGGCAGGCTTTTGCTGCACCTGAAAAGAATAGGAATGTCAAGTTCAGTTACCTTGAGGTAGGGGCATCATTATTTAAGAAAAGCTTATTAGCCAGATGAATCTCGAAGTTTTAAAATGGTAATTTAACCCTCTGGTATATGTTATAGGAGAAAAAGTCAAGTATAATGATTTCTTTGTTTAAAGAAAGGGAGGGTTTAGTAGCTAGGGACGGTCAAAGTAGAAGGAAATGTTACTACTCCAGTAGAAGTTTCAAATTACTGAGGTATGTAAGCTTATGGCTTGCTTCATGGTTTCGATTTTGTTTTCATTAGAGAACTTACTGTAGGTCCTTAGCTGTTCACATCAGTAAAAACGTCTAAAACAAAAATAACATGCTTATTTGTTAATATTTGTCAAAACTTGAATAAAAATGCGTAATATATTCTGCATGTGTGTGTAGTTCTTCTGAAATTCTTTTTTGGAGGTTTCCTGTTTAACTATATAAAGAAAGAACTGTTTTTTATTGTGGTATTTGGTGAGATTTTCTTTTATATCAGCTAAGACTGTTCCATCTTCTTTCGCAGTTGTTTGGAGTCTTCTGGGCTGCATACAGTGCTGCATCATTACTAGTTGGAGAAGAATTCAAGACCAAGAAACCCCTTCTAATTTATCCAATCTTTTTATTATACATTTATTTTCTGTCCTTGTACACTGGGGTGTGATCTAGTGCAAGCTGTGGCCAGAAACTGTATTTTATTCACTTGCAGACTGATAATGCGTAAGATTAAAGGGGCTGGAGAATAATACAAGTGACTGTTTTGTATCCCGTTGTCAAGATGTTTTAAGATTGAAGAGCATATTTGTGTATATTATTTAATGAAGCAATTGTAGCTATATAGATTTGTATCAAAGTTCTAGGTTTGTTGAAGACTCTTTAGATTTTAATGAACAAAATAAAAGAACCTTGTGTTTTATAAGAAAGCGTAGCAAAAACACAACCCAATACCTGTGCCAAAAGCACTAGGACCAGATTACTATATTGGAGGAGAAAAATGAGAACTGTAATGATCTCAAAGTGCAATTTTTCTTTTAAGCTTCAACACAGCTGGCTTTTTTGGCACAGCAAATTCTGTAGACTATATATATTTATGAAACAGTCCTGATTGTTCACAGAGTAGTCTGTATAATCAAGACATGAAGATACTACTTTTAATTTAGTGCCTCGATTACTTTGATTTGGCTATTGAGTTTTTATAAATTCCAATTTGTTTTCAAAACATGTATATACTGTGTATTTTGTATCTATGGCTTGTGTGTAGCGTAAATACTCCTTGGTTACGGGTGTATATTGGGTTTTTAAAAATTGAAAATAAAAGTATTTGAAATCTTCATTTACTATCTCTGACCAAAGGAGCAAGATATTTACTGCGTGACATAATTAATTAAAATGCATATTTAGAGTCAAAATTATTTTACTTGAAGGTATAAATTTACAGAGAAACGGGTGAACACCTTTTTCAGCTGTAGCGGTAGCTTAATGTTGGAGGAAAAAAAAAAGATCTATCAAATTTTTGTGATCTTTAAACTGTTATTTTATGATGACAAAATAAAAATAATGCTTCCCTAACTACGTTTTACAACACCTTGCTCTGTCTTGCTTTTAATAGTGTGATATTTAACATGCATCCATTTATGTGCCCCCCTCCTCCCCTCCTCCCCGAGTACTATTAGACCCTTGTAAAGAGAAACGTTTAAACAAGATTTGTAAGGCCACATTCTCCCTCCACTACTTAAGGCAGAATTGCAGCCTTAGTAATAATTACAGTCTTATTAATTTTTACTATCCAAGGATTATGTAATAACGTGAGGACATGTTAAGTATTTCCTGTGTAGTGTGTTGATGGCTTCTGGTAATGGCCCTTGCTGTAATGTTTCTTCACGAGGGAAGTCCACCAAAGTTCACTTGCATGGTACTAACTTAGGCGTTTGCAATCTTTGGTACTTAGTATTACTAAATAGATCTTTAAAGTTTCTTTCTTTCTCTTTTTTGGGGGGATAACAGAAAACAAGCATTGCGCATGCTCTTTTTGTTAATGCTGCAAATAAAAATGAGCCCTGACAAGGGTAGCAGCAAGGGCTCTTTTTGATCCCTGATAGACACTTCCTTATCAGAACTGTAGTTTATCAGCTTTTTAGACTGTGTAACTTGCCATTTTGGTAATTTATTTTTACCACGGATTACTGATGCAAAATACGTCCCAGTTGTGCTACAAACCTTGAGCTTACTCTACTTTTCTGAGTGATGCATGTGTTGGTTTCAAACAGAACTACTTGCATGCTGGTCATAAATTGTAATACTCTACCTTGTAACACATTAAAAAACTGGTAGAGTGATTGACTTTTCATCTGATTTTGGAGTTGTGCAGAAGTTCTGGTGGGGTTACTGTGGAGTTGTACTAAATCAATGATACCAGCAGCTTAGTTCTTATCTTCAAGTGTTTTGTGAGCATTTCTATCATATTCTTTTTTTTTTTTTTAAAAAAAAAAAGGCAAGTTACAATGTATTCAGAAAAAAGGGGCAGGGGAAAAAAAAGCATGTTAGCTTTGGAATCTTGCATGAGGATCTGTTTTTCTCTCTTTTCCCATGACTTATATTTCTTTGTTAACAGAATACCCAAATAGGATTGGAAGTCTCAACCCAGACCTTGTGAATTCATGTTTCATGAACATCAGCACAAACATGGAAGGTAAAAAATAGTGGGCTGTCAGAGCGCTTTAGGCTTAGTTCCTCTTTTTGTAGCTGTTCCTTAGATGTCCGTAACAGATCCTGCACATCTGAAATGGCTATCAATATGCAAAGGATGAAAGAATGTTCTAATTAATCTCCTGATACCTTAATTTCCTCTATGCTAATGTTGTGTGAAATTTATAGTTGTAATTTTAACTGTTCCTTTCCACAAACCTTGCACATGTGTAATATGCAATGAAGATATGCACTTAACATAGTACATATTTTGTACACAATTGCTGATTTGCACCTGTTAATGTTAGTATCTCTAGGGTCACTTTGTGCATATGCCATGCAAGAAATATGTACAAATAGCTCTCAAATGGTTCTGAAAGTTTGTAATAACTTTGCATTCAACAAACTCATTTTTTAGATGAGGTATGTGTGTAAATACAAGATGTATTTTATAAAAAATTTGAATTAAACTTGTTTACAGAATGTATGAAGCTCATTGATATTTACTGGAGGCACACCTGTATTCCGATACATGGCATCAATCTCAAGCTTTGAGGCAGTAAATAACTTTTTGTTATAATACAAATATTTCCATCTGTCAAAAGTGAAAGCTTAGACCACATCCTTCTAGCAAAAAGTTGAAAGATGCAAGACCTGGTTTCAAGGCAGAGATGTGTCATATCTTAATGAGATAGGCTCTTTGGATGACCTGTCTGGAGCACCTTGCTACATACATGAGTACATGGCTTTTTTCCCTCTTCTACCCAAGTAATACTCTATCAGAAAAATTATACCTGCTTGAAAACTGTATTATTGTTTTGAAAGGGGAGACAACATACAGCTTCATATCTGCTTTAATGTTATTTGATGTTTGGCTTGAAGTAGTGAAGCAAAGAAAAAAAAGATGTTCATTTTGCTCTTGCGACAATTTACCCAAGTGAGTTTTGTTTTCTTCTTTTTGTTTGTTTACAGTATTTCTTAAATATTTCCCCTGCTTATAGCAACCTGGGGTGACAGAGGCCCTTCTAATGACATAAAAATACTCTTCTTTAGGAAACCATAGGCTATTTGGAACTTCATTATATGTAAGTCCATCACTAACCCTAGAGGTATGCTTACCTTTACAAGCTGCGCTGCTCTTTCTCTGTGTGTGAAATGGGAAAATCTCAACGAAATACAAAAAGGTTTTATTTATTAACTATTTAAGCAAGTCGAATACTGCTTCGGGAAAGAAAGAACAACAACAAAAAAAAACATTTCATGGGTATAATGAATCTATCCTTTTGTTTTTTGAGGGGAAAAAAAAAACCAACACCTTGAAAAAAAAACCTGGAACCGTTACATATATTTACACAGCCACGGACACGCGCCATCCCGCCCACTCCTTGAGGCTGAATTCCCCCGCCCCGCCCCAGCAGCGGCCAGGGACGCCCTTCTCAAGGGCCGAGTTTACTCTAAAGCCAAACGACCACTTCGACTTTTTCACTTCGCACTAAAGCCGGAAGCAACTTAAGGAGAGGCTCTCTCGCCTCACTCTTCGAGTACAATAAAGGAAGCGCAGTCTCTGAGCCAGGGTACGGAAAATAAATCCTCGCTCCTGTTACCCCCAGGGGGAAGGCAGCAAAGGCGCCCGTCCGCTCACAACCCAGTTTTAGTCCGAAGCGTCAACGACGAGGGCCAGGGAAAGCCGAGGCCATTTGAGCGCGCTACCGCCCCGGAGGAAGCGGAGCGAGCGCGCGCAGAAGTTGCACCGGTTCCCCGCAAGAGAGCAGGCGGCAGCAGCCTCCCCGCGCCCGTCTCAGCACAGCTGCCCCGCACCGCCGCTCTGCAGGGCCTGGCCCGCTCAGGCCTCGCTTGTCGCCGCCAGCCCGCACGAAGCGAGGCACGGCCGCGGCCTGAGAAAGGGCTACCGGCCCGCTCGCTCGAAGCGCGCGCCCGCGCGCACTATGCCCGCGGCCGCAGAGAAGGCGGGTGCCCGTGGCGCGGCGCCCACCCGCGGCCGCGCGCGCAGGAAGGAGCGGGTGGCGCGGGCGGGAGGGGAGCCGTGCACGAGCCCGTGTCCTGCCGCCCCTCCCGGTGAGGACCTGCCGCCCGCCCGCCCCCTCCCTCCCCAGTGTGCACGCGCTCCTCGCTTCCCCCGCCGCCTCCGGTCAGGCCGGCGATCGGTTCCGCATCCGGCGCGGTTGTGTCATTTCCTGCTCACGCTGGCGCTCTCCCTTTCCCCCTCTCCCCGGACCCGGATGGTGACTGGCGGCGGCGGCGGCGGCTCCAGGGACTGTCAGTGAGCGGCTCCCCCCGGGCCTCTTGTCCTGAGGGCGGCGGCGGCAGCGGCCGCGAAGATGGCTGCGGCGGCCTCCTGCTCTTCGACGGCGGCGGCGGCGGCGCCGGCCGGGCCCGGGCCCGGGCCAGTGTCGGCCGCGCCGGGTTCCTGCGAGTGGCTGCTGCTGCGGGACGGCTGCCTGCGCTGCGACGCCGACGGTCTCTGCAGCCTGTGCTACCACCCGGCGCTCAACGCCATCCTGGCCGTGACCGCGCGCGGCGCCATCAAAGTCATCGACGGCACCTCGGGAGCCACGCTGCAGGCGTCGGCACTCAACGGTGAGCGCGGCGCCCCGCGGCCTTGCCGGCGCCTCGGCCGCGGCCCGAGCCGCGGGCGGGGACCGGGCCGTGGTAGCCCCCTCGGCGGCTGCGGGGCGCGATGGCGGAGCCGCGAGGGACAGGTGCTGTGGCGGGCGAGGGGTTTCCGCGGGAGGAGCGGCCAGGCTGGGCTCAGGCCCGTGGTCTCGGTGGTGTGGGGGGGGGGTTCCCTGACTCTTTTACACCCCTACTTGTTTTTCAAGCCTGAACGATTCCGACTCTTTGGGTCAGAGATACTCGCGTCGGCGGCACCCAGGCGTTTTTCTTCTGTAAATTGTATTGACGTGGTTATGAAAAGAATAAATGGGGACGGAAGGCTGTGTCTGCACAGGGGTATTTTTTTTATGTTTCTTATTTTTTGAAGATGGTCCTTGTGGATGATATCATGTTAAACCTTCCAAAGATTATAAACAGTATATTATGCGGGATAAATATAGTTCTAGTTTGTGTGAATGTGTGGTACAGTGCTAATTTATTTGTTGAGCCTTTATTTGGGTTTGTTAAGAAGGCTTATTTCTTAAGTGTCATTTATCTAAAAGCTCAGAATTATTTAAGGTCGGAATCCTTTATTATATTTGATGATACATTTTAATATAGATTTGCATAGTTTTTCAAGCTGCTGAGTATCTTGACTGTCTCTGGTGCTAGCAACAGTATCCCTGCTATTATACTAAGGAGGCATGATTATATACTGACTTGGTGGAGGCTAAGGCTGTGGCGTTTCCATAACTATGAAGCAGTTTTCCTTATTGTCTATTAGTGATTTTATGCTGTTGAAAATTAGCTCTATACAAAAAGATTCATATGCGATCAACATCTTTTGTTCCTTGTTCATTAGTGGTTCTTGTGCTATTGTAGTTGTCAGAGTATAGGCTGAGGAGGGGCGTGTCAGGGGGGTGGTAGGGTTATTTGGTATGTTTTGAGACCAGCCCTTGCCACGGAAAGTTATGCTTCTTACTGGTTGTGTGTTTCTGTGTTCAGTTTCTCCTTACAGATGTGTGTTGCTAGTAAGATGTAGGTTTGCTGAGTGATGGTAGTGAAAGGTTGATGTTTCCCACCTGAACATGATATAGTAATGTCAAGAAATGTACAGAGGTGCCACAGTAGAGCTAATGTGTATACTTTGACTTTGATAGCCAGGAACTGTATTAAAATGTCAAACTGAAGAGAGAACCGTATTACAATGTCCTGAAGAGAACAGGGCAAAAATCAGTGATTTCCTTTAGTAGGTTAAAGTGAGGACATTGTAAAGCATAAAGGTTAAGGGTTTGGGGCAGTTAAAAAGAAACTGTTGTAGAATTACTAAGAAGCTGTCTGTCGCTTTTGTTGTTGATTGCTTGTGTTGAAAGGGAGGCTCTTAATGTGATGCTTCTGATTTTGCTCAGAATTCTGATCACTCAGCTTTGTAATTCTCTTTTACATTGCTATCTCCTAAAGTGTATTTATTTGCTAATAACTTCATTTCTTACTCTTCTTCAAATTATTACCAGAATTTGAGGATTGTTTTAAGTTGTGGATAAAGAGGGCATAATTGTGGACTTAATCTGTCATCAATTGTCAGATGTTTAATTCTCATGAACAGGAAGAGAAATGAACTTTAAATCAATGCTCAAGCTGTTGTTTTATACTTTTCTGTGATAGAATCCTTGCAAGGGATTCGATTTTGTATTCAAAATGGTAATTTTCACCTAAACAGTATTTATCTAATAACAACATTGCTTTGCTTCTATTACATACATTCAGTCATGTATACTTCCTTTAGTGTCAGTCTTCTTTGTAACAGCATGACTGTAAAAGATGGATTCAACTCCTCCTCTCATGAAACAACAGAATTGCTTGCAATCTACCCAGATTTTATCTGTGCAGTATAGCTGATGATTGTGTTACTGGAAAAAAAAAAAAAAAAAAAGAAAATAGTTGGAAGACACTTTAAATGAATTTCCTTCTCGATTCAGTCCAGCATGCCTGTCAGCAAACTGGTTCATCTCAGCAGTTGGTGTCTCTTGGGGCTGTTAGCAACAGTGGTCACTCTTGTTCTGTCCCTCTTTGGCCGTTCTTTAGGAAAAAAGAGGAAAAGGGAATTCAGCTGTTCTGTGATGTCTTCCCGTTTTGTACAATGTGAACTCTTTTAATGTAGGATAGTAGTAGTTGGACAGTCAGCTCTGTAGACAAACTCTGTCCCTGTCCCCTCCCCTGCCATAAATGACAGGTCAAAGGATATTGTTGCTTCGGGGACTTCTGGTGCTATAACTAAAAATAGAGTCTCTAGGAATTAAAACTACTTCTCTTGGGAGACTGCTTGTCCTCCTTGGCAATTGGAGGGCTGCAGNGCCTCCTGCTCTTCGACGGCGGCGGCGGCGGCGCCGGCCGGGCCCGGGCCCGGGCCAGTGTCGGCCGCGCCGGGTTCCTGCGAGTGGCTGCTGCTGCGGGACGGCTGCCTGCGCTGCGACGCCGACGGTCTCTGCAGCCTGTGCTACCACCCGGCGCTCAACGCCATCCTGGCCGTGACCGCGCGCGGCGCCATCAAAGTCATCGACGGCACCTCGGGAGCCACGCTGCAGGCGTCGGCACTCAACGGTGAGCGCGGCGCCCCGCGGCCTTGCCGGCGCCTCGGCCGCGGCCCGAGCCGCGGGCGGGGACCGGGCCGTGGTAGCCCCCTCGGCGGCTGCGGGGCGCGATGGCGGAGCCGCGAGGGACAGGTGCTGTGGCGGGCGAGGGGTTTCCGCGGGAGGAGCGGCCAGGCTGGGCTCAGGCCCGTGGTCTCGGTGGTGTGGGGGGGGGGTTCCCTGACTCTTTTACACCCCTACTTGTTTTTCAAGCCTGAACGATTCCGACTCTTTGGGTCAGAGATACTCGCGTCGGCGGCACCCAGGCGTTTTTCTTCTGTAAATTGTATTGACGTGGTTATGAAAAGAATAAATGGGGACGGAAGGCTGTGTCTGCACAGGGGTATTTTTTTTATGTTTCTTATTTTTTGAAGATGGTCCTTGTGGATGATATCATGTTAAACCTTCCAAAGATTATAAACAGTATATTATGCGGGATAAATATAGTTCTAGTTTGTGTGAATGTGTGGTACAGTGCTAATTTATTTGTTGAGCCTTTATTTGGGTTTGTTAAGAAGGCTTATTTCTTAAGTGTCATTTATCTAAAAGCTCAGAATTATTTAAGGTCGGAATCCTTTATTATATTTGATGATACATTTTAATATAGATTTGCATAGTTTTTCAAGCTGCTGAGTATCTTGACTGTCTCTGGTGCTAGCAACAGTATCCCTGCTATTATACTAAGGAGGCATGATTATATACTGACTTGGTGGAGGCTAAGGCTGTGGCGTTTCCATAACTATGAAGCAGTTTTCCTTATTGTCTATTAGTGATTTTATGCTGTTGAAAATTAGCTCTATACAAAAAGATTCATATGCGATCAACATCTTTTGTTCCTTGTTCATTAGTGGTTCTTGTGCTATTGTAGTTGTCAGAGTATAGGCTGAGGAGGGGCGTGTCAGGGGGGTGGTAGGGTTATTTGGTATGTTTTGAGACCAGCCCTTGCCACGGAAAGTTATGCTTCTTACTGGTTGTGTGTTTCTGTGTTCAGTTTCTCCTTACAGATGTGTGTTGCTAGTAAGATGTAGGTTTGCTGAGTGATGGTAGTGAAAGGTTGATGTTTCCCACCTGAACATGATATAGTAATGTCAAGAAATGTACAGAGGTGCCACAGTAGAGCTAATGTGTATACTTTGACTTTGATAGCCAGGAACTGTATTAAAATGTCAAACTGAAGAGAGAACCGTATTACAATGTCCTGAAGAGAACAGGGCAAAAATCAGTGATTTCCTTTAGTAGGTTAAAGTGAGGACATTGTAAAGCATAAAGGTTAAGGGTTTGGGGCAGTTAAAAAGAAACTGTTGTAGAATTACTAAGAAGCTGTCTGTCGCTTTTGTTGTTGATTGCTTGTGTTGAAAGGGAGGCTCTTAATGTGATGCTTCTGATTTTGCTCAGAATTCTGATCACTCAGCTTTGTAATTCTCTTTTACATTGCTATCTCCTAAAGTGTATTTATTTGCTAATAACTTCATTTCTTACTCTTCTTCAAATTATTACCAGAATTTGAGGATTGTTTTAAGTTGTGGATAAAGAGGGCATAATTGTGGACTTAATCTGTCATCAATTGTCAGATGTTTAATTCTCATGAACAGGAAGAGAAATGAACTTTAAATCAATGCTCAAGCTGTTGTTTTATACTTTTCTGTGATAGAATCCTTGCAAGGGATTCGATTTTGTATTCAAAATGGTAATTTTCACCTAAACAGTATTTATCTAATAACAACATTGCTTTGCTTCTATTACATACATTCAGTCATGTATACTTCCTTTAGTGTCAGTCTTCTTTGTAACAGCATGACTGTAAAAGATGGATTCAACTCCTCCTCTCATGAAACAACAGAATTGCTTGCAATCTACCCAGATTTTATCTGTGCAGTATAGCTGATGATTGTGTTACTGGAAAAAAAAAAAAAAAAAAGAAAATAGTTGGAAGACACTTTAAATGAATTTCCTTCTCGATTCAGTCCAGCATGCCTGTCAGCAAACTGGTTCATCTCAGCAGTTGGTGTCTCTTGGGGCTGTTAGCAACAGTGGTCACTCTTGTTCTGTCCCTCTTTGGCCGTTCTTTAGGAAAAAAGAGGAAAAGGGAATTCAGCTGTTCTGTGATGTCTTCCCGTTTTGTACAATGTGAACTCTTTTAATGTAGGATAGTAGTAGTTGGACAGTCAGCTCTGTAGACAAACTCTGTCCCTGTCCCCTCCCCTGCCATAAATGACAGGTCAAAGGATATTGTTGCTTCGGGGACTTCTGGTGCTATAACTAAAAATAGAGTCTCTAGGAATTAAAACTACTTCTCTTGGGAGACTGCTTGTCCTCCTTGGCAATTGGAGGGCTGCAGGTCTTCTGACCTGCCAAAAAAAATATGTTGGACAGAAATGCTGTTGCTCATTACCCGAGGAAAAAACAAAACCTTGCAGGCCTCTCTTTCTGGAAATCAGAGCATGAAAAAGGATCTCCCATAAAGGGAAGGGGGGAGAGAAGGAAACACCACTGAGCCGCAGTGTTGCTTTTATTTGTAGTTGCAGTTCACTGTGGCAATACTTTAAGATTTGAGCTCGTTCTCAGTGGAACAAGCTGTGGGAATACTGAATCTGTTAGAGCAGCAGAGACTGCCTTTGTTAGACTGTAAATGCAGATTGCTCTCTTTGTGATTCTTTTGTCTTGCTCTTCCAAAAGATAGTTCAGTTATAGATGGGTTCCAAACATTAGGATGTAGCATTTGCTTTACATGTTTCAGTTTCTTATGTGAACATCGTTGATCTGATGTATGGAATTGTTCTTCTGAGTCCAAACTATAGGAATCCAATGAGGACTATTATTATACTACAGTGAATCTTCATCATATCTATCTATTAAAGGTGTTTGATGATCTGTAGTCTGTTTATTTTATGGGCACTGTAGGCCTATTCAAGAGGGCCCGGTGATCATTTGCAGCAGTCCAGAGTATGGTACTGAATAAGAGTAACATTAGTAAGGGGAAAATCAAGTGATCCTTTAACATTAAACTTTGCCTTAGCTGGTTGTGAGATTGTCCTTTATATCCTACCAAGGCTATTGCATGCACACTATACATTTCAGAGAGCCAGACTGGGAGCACAAGGACAGTTCTTCTGATGACTGAATATGATGCATTTCTGTGTGTTTGCCAGTAGTGGTTAGTCAGGACCAGTTTTGAATCTGTCATACAGGTCTATCACATACTTTATTTTCCTTCTTAGGCATTTAAGTATTTGTGTGCTTTCAGTTTCAAGTTGAACACAGGTGACCAAAGGGCAGGAATGATCAATGCAAATACAACGCTGAGATGGAGCCTTCTCCTCTGCTTCAAAAAAAATTGAACAAAACCCCAAACAAAAAAGCCAGACACTCCCACCAGGAATCAAAACTGATTTCCAGAATAATCTCCGGTGACTTTGTGTTCCTTGAGGTGTGTGATTTGTCAGTTCCTTCTGTTTACAAATAAAATAACTGCTTGAACTGGGAGAGTGCTGTAGTTCCAAGAGGAGCTTGGCCAGGAACACAATAAAAAACTAAAACATACTGTCAGATGGACAGTGGCCATCTTGAATGTTTCTGTAGGTTTTTCAAGGCTAATTAAACATAGCAGTAGCTTCAGAGCCTCGTTTGCTACAATAGATGAAACCTTCTGGGTTACTGTAGAGGTCCCAACAGTAATGAAAATACAGACTTTTGAGTACATACACGGAAGGATCTGCTCATTGTACATACATACGAGTTCCTGACAGGGAAGCAGAGAATCTGCAATATAATCAGAGGCCCTCAGCCACTGTTCCTCCAACAGAACAATTTAGAAGGAGATAGATACCAATCCAGGAGACTCAGCTGTGCCAACAAGTTGAATGCCATTGTCTCTCTAGTCAGCTTTCCACTTCAGGAAGTCTTGTTTGTCTTCAGATGGATCACTTTGAATTGTGGCGCCTTGGAAATATATCAAGGGATATCCAGTTCTGTTTCTTTTTGACTTCTTTCAATGTGATGCAAGAGGCAAAACAAGAAGAGAAGATTCTCTTTTCCAGCTTGGAAATAAAAGAGGGAGTGTGCACTTCTTATAACCTCCAGGAAGAAACTGCTGGGATACTCTGCCATCCAGTTCTAGGCTTAAATTATTTGAAGACATCATCAACTGTTTCGGGCTCACTGTGGTAATACTGCTCGAGCTCTCTCCTTCCTCAAAATTGGAGTTCTGATTTTCTTCTGGGTTCTGATTTTCATTTGCTCGGTTATGAGACAAAACCAGTGAATAATGAAGGCAGTTGCTATGAATACATAATCCTTATTTTCTCATAGCATGGAGAGAATTGTAAACTATCTAGTGATCTACTACAGACCATCTTGCATTTGAGTACACTTGGATGACTGTGCTAATCTGGGTGAAATACTTCTCCAAGAGATCATTCCATTGATGTATGTGATCTTAAGGTCATTCATGAAGAGGCTTATGCGCTGGAAAAAAAAGAATAGGAGAACTGTTAGATTTGAGTTCAGTATTTTACCCCAATAAAGATTATAGACCTGTGTTCTCCATTTGTCTGCTGTCATAACCAGAGTATGTCAGATATCTTTTCTTACTTGCCATTCATCTTGCCAGACTGTCAGGATGCTGTTAATTGATATTTCCAGGCTCTGTGGAAGCATGTGGATTATCTTCTGCAGAAGCTAAAATAGATTAAAAAAGAGATCTCTTCTTTTCACGTGCCATTAAAGAGGTGTTTGCACTACTGTTTATTGCAGGGATTCGGAAGTAACAACAGAGAGCAATGAAGCCTTAAGTGAGGTTGCCAAGCAAGATAGCATATTGTTCATTTTATTGACAGTTCATTTGTATCTGGACTGATGGATTCATGACTGTCATTGCAACAGTAGCATTGTATTATTAAAGGTTGCAGAATGCTTTATTGTCAGATAATAGAAAATTTCCTAGCCCTCTGCAAATGGACTTTGTAAAGGATCTTCTGCAGGTCTCTGTACCGACCTGAAAAGGGAATACCATGCTATGTCAGGGATTTGAACCTTGACTTCCTGCCCTGTTCGTCTCACAGGTAGTTACAGTATTTCTCATTCATAGGAAGAATTCTCAGGAAAATACTGATTTTCATCTTTTCCTCGTCCAGCTTTGGTCAAGACATCTTTTAATGAGTTTATGTGATGAACCCTTCGGCTCAGGTCCAAATCATGTTGTATACTATATTATACAAAATGAAGAAGATTGGCAGAAGTGTGTTCTTGCTTAAGTATGTTCTTACAGAGTTAATTGATTAGTTTAAGTCCAGAACATTATGAAAGAAAGCAGGTAAAACTCTGTTGGACTCAAAGAACTAGAAACATGGCAAAGGTTTTTGCTTTGGATTGCTTAGCCAAGCAATCTTTTGAAGCTCTGATCTTTTCACTTCTGAACACCATGGTGATCAGTGGTTTGGATCTAGTATACTCTCCTGTCCTGTAATGGATCCTTTCTAGAAGCCCACCATCATGTTAACTGGCTCACTAGAACTTGTTTCTGAGTCTCTAGTTATATTGTTTATAATAATTATAAAATCATAGAATGGTATGAGTTGGAAGGAAACTTTAGAGATCATCTAGTCCAACCTACCCGCCAAAGCAGGTCCACCTAGATCAGGTCACATAGGAACACATCCAGGCAGGTCTTGAAGACCTCCAAGGAAGGAAACTCCACAAACCCCCTGGGCAGCCTGTGCCAGGCTCCCTCACCCTCACATTAAATAGTTTATCTTTAAATGGAAATT
Source organism: Urocolius indicus (assembly GCA_013401255.1). NCBI lineage: Eukaryota > Metazoa > Chordata > Aves > Coliiformes > Coliidae > Urocolius > Urocolius indicus. The sequence goes on from WBNH01012601.1 coordinate 371,189, forward strand.
TTTG
>WBNH01012607.1:0-66535 GCA_013401255.1 Urocolius indicus
AGTTAGGGCAAAACCACCACAGTTTTAAAAACTTCAGCATATTATGATACCTTTAAATGCTGCTAATGTACACTGTTACATTTATTATCTTTGCTTCTGGTAGTAAGAATTAGAATATGCTTTCATTTATTACAAACACAAACCACTGACCATTGTGCCTCGTTTCTTAGCATGTAAACTACAGTTCGGTTGCAACATCTATTTTTGCCTTTCTGGTGGAATATAAAAAAAAAAATCTGTCTTTCTCCTAATTTTTTAAATGCAGTTGGAATTTTGGGGTAGTCTGAGAGTGAATTCAGTGTTTTTTTTTTTTTTTGTAGTCTTCTTTATTTCACACTCCATTACTGAACAAAAATATGTTGGTTTTTTTTTTTTTTTTTAAGCAGACGTAAGTTTGTAGAGCAGTTAACCACAATTCAGTAGAAAAGCTTATGCATGAAATTTCATTGCAAACATAAATAGAAATATCTCCATTGACTCCATGAGCATTGTGTATTTTAGGAGACAGACCAGTCTAAGGAGTCAGTACAAATGAATGTATCCATCCCTTTTAGTCTCATTATATTAGTTACATGAGTCAGTATCTGTGCTTTGGTTTTCATGACACAGATGCTATTGTATCGGTTCCAGTGACACGTAAATACCAGTTCATACAATATCCTGACTTTTCTGACAAAGGTGTATATGTAGTCATGGAGGTTTTTATTTTAAAGAGCATATTGTTACGTTAGTCATCAAGTCACACAACAGTACTGCATCTATTGTTTTACAGACAAGTATGTACAAATGAAATGCACTGGTAGCATAGTAAAGCAAGGTAGTATAGTATAGTGAAATAAACCTCTGTATGGGAATTTTCATGTACAGAGACTATAAGAGAAGATGTGTCTTTCTGTAACATCTGAATAATAATCCTGAAATATCTGAAATATGCAAATGCCTAGTACAAATGTGATTCCTAGAGCTGTTCTCTTATACAGAGTACTAAATATAGTCTTCTAAGATTTAAGAATAAAATCAGCATTCAAAGCATGTTTGTGTTAGGACTGTTAAAAGATTCATTTCCATTCACTACCAGCATTTTTGCTCTCACATTTCTCATCTATTTACCTACAGACTCACCAAAGGCCTTCATTGTGTGCCCTCTTTTGTCACATAAATGTACTGGCTAGAAGAAAAACCAACAAGAACATTGCTGCATTGATTTTATTTCATGCCTTCAAGCCATGAAGTTTTCACAATTAATACAAGTCAATATTTGTGGTAGAGCAGAAGGTGATCTGCATAACTGCTGATGAAAAAGAGAAAACTGAAATTTTCATTAAACACTGAATGTTGGCGGAATTTCCTCAGTTGTGGTCCTCTCAGAAGATTTTGCCACAAGTAAATTAGAAAAAGAGCTAGAACCTGAGCTAGATCTTCTGCTTTCTTACCATTTGTTAGAGGGGAGATGGAGAAAATAATAGAATAGAAATAAGAATAGAACAGAATAGAACAAAAATTAACACATGCTGCTAAGGGCATTGTCCAAATGCCTCTTAAACATTGCTAGGCTTGGGGCATCAACCGCCTCTCTAGGAAGCTTGTCTCTGTGTTTGACCACCCTCTCAGTAAAGAAATCTTTCCTAATGTCCAGTCTAAACCTCCTGATGAAGGCCATTAAATGGTTCCTTGAAGACTGCAAGAGTTGTGTACATAGTGAACATGATGGACTTTTTGCAGTCTAGAAGATTGCAATCCTAGTTATCTTCCAGCTTATCTGTTCCTGTCTGTAAGAACAGAAGACCCCATTCACTGGTACTTCCTTTTTGCGTTGTAGACATGATTCACAGTTCAAATTTCAGCTAAGAGTCCACTAGAACTCTTATTCTTCCTGTGCTCTTTTTCTGAGGGGAAAAAAATAATTATTTCTGTAAGCTTAGTGTATAATCATTTTAAGGCTTAAATAGATGTGTATGGATTTTTAAAACTTAGTTAGTGGTGTTTCAGTACAGAATTACTTCAGAGTGTGATTCTCTCACATTTTGGCTGCATGTACATATTCTGCACAGAAAACTGGTCTACCACACACGTGACATAATGTACATTAGAAAATGGGTTTGCAATACTTAATTTTGCTAATTGTTACTGGCTAGATTTCTATCAATAAATCTACCTTTTAAAAGCTTCATCTTTTAAGCATATAGGTAGCTCAGTGAAAATGGGTCTCTATGAGCTAGTAACAGCACACTGAAAATAAATCATCGTTCTGTATCTTTTTAAAGTTTTACATGACTTGAAGGAAAACTATACTAGAGCTAAGGCAGCTACATGTCTAGGAATACATATGTTTTTATATGCCTAAAGAACATGGCATGCAAGTGTTCTCATCTGTCTATCACAACCTGTCCTTTGCCCTGGGTAGGTATGTGAAATGTCAGTGATCAGTTACAAATACCAGTATAGTAACACTACAGAATCTGCATTTTGATGTTTACATACCCTTCATTTCACAGAATCACAGAATCTGAGGGGTTGGAAGGGACCTTGAAAAGTCATCTAGTCCAACTCCCCTACCAGAGCAGGACAAGCTTGAGTTGGTCACACGGGAACTTGTGCAGGTGGGTTTTGAATGTCCCCAGAGAGGGAGACTCCACAACCCATCTGGGCAGCCTTTTGCAATACTCTGTCTCCCTCACAGTGAACAAATTTTTCCTTGTGTTTCTTTGGAACCTTTTACGTTCCAGCTTTTACCCATTTCCCCTTGTCCTATCTTTGGACATCACTGAGAACAGCCTGGTTCCATCCTCCTCACACCCACCCTTTATGTATTAATAAACATTAATGAGGTCACTCCTCAGTCTCCTCCAAGCTAAAGAGCCCCAGCTCCCTCAGCCTTTCACCATAAGGGGACATGCTCCACTCCATCATCTTTGTGTCCCTACGCTGAACTCTCCCACAGCTCCCTATCCTTCTTGAACTGGATGCAATATTCCAGATGCAGTCTCACGAGGGCAGAGTAGAGGAGGAGGAGAGCCTCTCTCGACATACTAACCATGGCCCTTCTAATACATCCCAGAATGCCATTGGCCTTCTTGGCCACAAGGGCACATTGCTGGCTCATACTCCACCTGCTGTCCACCAAGACCCCCAGATTCCTTTCCACTGTACTACTCTCTGACAGTTCATTCCCCAACCTGTACTGGTACATGGGTTATTCTTTCCCAGATGCAAGACTTTACACTTGCCCTTGTTGAATTTCATCAGATTTTTTCCTGCTCAACTCTCCAGCCTGTCCAGGTCTCGCTCAATGGCAGCACAGCTTTCTGGTGTGTCAGCCACTGCCCCCAGTTTAGTATTGTCAGCAAGCTTGCTGACAGTGCCCTCTGTTCCCTCATCAAGGTCATTAATGAATATATTGAACAGTACTGGTCCCAGCACTGACCCCTGAGGGACTCCACTAGATATAGGCCTACAACTAGACCCTGCCCCATTGATCTCAACTCTCTGCCTTCTCCCCTTCAACCAGTTAATAATCCACCTCCCTACCTGATCATCCCGGTTTCCCAGAAACAAGTAATTTACCTGAGACAAATACAAATTACTGGTGATCTGAGGCAGAAAAAAAGTTTGTATAGGTTCCAGCAGTTCACATCAGTAGCTTGACCACAAAACGATCTGCAATTTGATTGATTGTATTGTACTTGTCTCTTGATACACTGATATTCATCTCTGCCAAGTGCTTGTCAGTACACTACATTTTGAATGACTACCATATCTTCTTTTTTTTCTTTTCTTTACTTTTTGAATAATAGCAAGGACAGGTGACTGCATAGTTTCCAATCAAGAAAGAATGCTAATCAATTATACAGAGCTTCTGACTTGCATTTTGTAGCATTTTGACACGTTATAACAGCCTGCCAAACCCAGCCTTTCTTATAAATCACATTTCAAGGGGCAAAAATATTCAACTTTCGTAGTTGAGGTCTCTGAAGATGATGTGATTTGTTCCATTTTACAAAGTAGTTTTTTATTATGGATGTTTGCTTTTTAATGTATAAAATAAGGTAATGTAATATTTTCTTCCTGTTGCCCAACCAAGACAGTACTGTGCACTTTGCTTCATTTCTGGAAACTATTGTTCTTTTGCAAGAGAAAATCCATTTCAGGGATGGTGTTTGAATAGCTGGCATAATGACAACTATTTGGACTATACACCTGCATGTCTAGTCTTATTTAGCGAGAGATTGATTTTATATGAGTTTATTAAATACTGACTGGTTTTAGTTACTTATCTTTGCGATAATGCAGATGACCTGGAGCCTAGACATACCATTAGCAGAAACACTGATGATTTATATCCTAACAAATGGTGATACAATTTACAGATGAAACATAAGGAACTCCATGTTAGTTCTTCACTAGACAGTGATGTGCATCCAGCAACATTAAATAAGTAAAATGATTTCTTGATGTAAAAGAGCAAATGTTTTTTCAGAATTTATCCTCAGGGTAAGGAATTCATAGTTTTCAGAGGATCATGACAATAAATTTGCTTCTGCAATTTCACCTGATTAGCAGGTCTCAGTACAGAAATGTTTTTGTTTTTGAAGAGGTCAGATATTTTGAGAGTTATGTCCCTCTTACAAGTGAAACGAGCAGGAAGGAAGTGCCAGCACTCTGAGGAAATATTCCAACATCTTAGAGCTTTCTGTATTTTCTGTTACATACCTGTACGAGAAAACTGTATGGCTCTCTAAGATACTGTTTGATGTGGAAACAAGAATAGCTAAATCCCCAGCTGGTATAAATCAGTCTTGTTTTACTGAATCCGTAGAGCTTTACACTTGATTTACACCAACAGGCAAACTGGATGAAAACGTGCATTAGAAAAAGTAAGTTCGTGTGCATGAGGGTATTACTTACTATGTGTATTAGTGGTAATTATTAGTAATAAAAACCCAGTGCCTCCAGAGGAGACATTAATACATTTAAAAATAGGATTAATTTAAAAAGTAAAGTCAATTTGAAAGTAAAAAGTAAGAGCATAGTTGTACACAGCTGCCACTGGAAAAAGAGGCAAGAAGCATTCATGGATGAAAAAAGAACTACTGGAACTACTTAAGTAGAAGAAAGAAATCTATATAAGGTGGGAAAAGGGCCAAGTTACTTGGGAAGAGTATAGGAACATTGCTAGAGTATGCAGGGACCTCATTAACACAAGTATTTAAAAGGTGCACGTCAAGAGGATCGGGTGACACTTTTTTTCTGTAGTGTCCAGTGATAGGACTAGGGCTAATGAACAAAAGCTGGAACACAAAAAGCTTCACTGAAACTTAAAGAAAAAATTCTTTCCTGTGAGGGTGAGGGACACCTGGCACAGGCTGCCCAGGGGAGTTGTGAAGTCTGCTTCTCTGGAGGTTTGCAAAACCCGCCTGGACATGTTCCTATGTGACCTGATCTAGATGAACCTGCTTTAGCAGGGGGCTTGGACTGGATGATATTTAGAGGTCCCTTCCAACCCCAACCATTCTGTGATTCTGTGATTTTGTTTTATATGTGACTTATTTCATAATTTAATTCCAGCTTTGGTGTATGTTAGTTTTGGGCTCAATTTATTTAGGCTAAATTGTACTACTTTTTTTTTTTTAATTGAATCATACTTCTTTAAGCAATCAAAAATCCTGTCTGTTCACAGTGCTTAGTTTCTGTCATATTGCTGAATATGATTTCTGCAGTGCATAAATTCAGTACTTGGATACTCCTGCATTTGCACAAAAAGAATGCAGAGAAACCTTTAAAACCAAAGATGGGGAAAAGGAACTGTTTTCACTTTCACTTGTTTTTCAGTGTGATTTTTAGGATTAATCTCAATTCAGTCTTTTTCATTCTCTGGGAATAGATGTGGAGTTTTGCAGGTTTATTCAGGGAATATTCTGTGCAGGCAAAACAAGGTCATGCCTGCATCCAACAGCGCATTCCTCAGACCACTCTCAAGAAATTTCTCTTGGCAGCAGACTCCATGAATTATCTCAACAAAGGATGTTATCCAGCAGAAAAAGATATTACTAACTGTATGAAAGCCAGTTACACCCAGCAAACAGTTTCCTGTAGTCCTCCTCATTGCCCCACCTTTTGGACTGATGCACATGTTGACTAGGCAGTGTGTGAGAGGCAGAGGTCACTAAAAAAGAAGGTTGGCACAGATGTGATAATAAGGTACAGGACACAAAAATAAAAAAATGTGTGAGTGCATACATCATGAATTAATAGTAATAAATCTATGCAATGAACTCCATGTGTTGAAAGATGATGAAAAAATTCTTTAAATATTTTTCAGTTTCCCTATAGAGTTACGCCTTTCTTATGTCAAACCTTGATCTACAGCTCTATGGAGGGAATAGACATTTGCAATGTTAAAACAACCCCTTTTGCTTTAGGTTTAGAACAGGATGACAGAAATATAAACAATGTATTAACCAATATTGATTTCTCTTTTGGAGGGAGATGAATGAAAGTAATGAGAAATCCTGAATTTAGTTTCAAAGGAAGTCCTTCCACTCTTATTCTGAAAGTTTAGTCTATGTGAAAGAAGCGCTTGCTGACTTTATTGAGTGCATAAATCAATGGCAAATCTCTCATTGAATTAAACGGAGCCGCAATTTAATCTCAAGATATCAAAACAGAGCTTTATGTACATGCTCCTCTGCTTTCTGTATTAACTTAAATTGAAAGCTTAAGAACTGCGTGCTATGCTATACATTTTCGAGATTATATTGAGGATCAGATTAGCAATTGCAATTTGTTATATACTTTAACAGGAAGAAACAAAGCTGTTTTGCCCTTCCCTGGAATATTTCAGATCACTTGCTGGATATTTTCTGAAAATCAGTTCCTCTACTAGAGTTCAGTTACTTCAGATATTGATGCATGTCTATTCTGCATCATTTCTCAGTAACTTATGGATGTTTGTATTTATAAATACACCACATAAAATACAAGAGAGACTAAATTCAGCATGATGAATGTTGTTTGTTTTTACCCAGTCTGACAAAGAGTAAGCATAGTATGTCATTTGGGAACTAGCATGAAATCAAAAGAATGGTTGTATGTGACAGGCTTGCACAGGTAGCTGACAGCTACAATATATACTAGGCAGGTACTTCTTTTAAGGAAAATGTAATGTTAAGTGTTTTACCAGATCACATTTAAATTATGTCTGAGAGTCTTGCCTTGAGAGAATCCTATAGGTCCCTTCCTGTTATCTGAATTGTTGAGTAAGCATCCTTGACCTGCCCTGTGCACATGTATAACACAAAGTTGTCTTTATAACGTATTTACACTTAACTGAGACATGTGCATTGCACCTGTAAACTCATCTAAGTAAACTCAAACAGTGTAACTGTCTTAGTATAGACTCCAGTATAGGCTACACAAGTTCAGCTGCACACAGCCAGTTGGCTTGTATCACAGTTCAGCTGCTTTGGCTGCTGTTGGGATTGTTGAAATTGATCTTATTTGCTTAGGTGTACCTGTGTGAGTTGCAATCCAACTGCTTCGTACATACACAGTGTAAGAACCTGAAGTGGGCTACACTAGGCAACTATTAGGGAGAATCTACCTCCTTCCTTGCTTAGAGCATACTTGGGAAACATTTAAATAAAAATCTTTGTCCAAAAACATTGTGGCAGTCACATATAAAGATGAAATACCAAAGGTCACTAAAAAGTGTCCTTAGTGTTGCCAAAAGGTGCATTCTGTTACTGAAATTGGGATTCTAGTTTTCTACTTTAGACACAAACTTTGCAACTCACTGTTAGACAGCAATAATGAGTTCATTATAATTGCTATGTATTTAGAGGACAACAACTGTTATCAAAGGTACTATGATAAAATAATGAGAAAATTCTACAAGTGCAGGATTATGGGCATTGTGTTATGTCTGTAAATATTAAATATTCATTCATTCAATTCTTTTCCCATAATTCATAAATTTCCAGTAAACCTTGGAAAACTATTCCAAGACCACAGATAATGTTTAAGATCATGTTAAATTAAACCCAGCCTGTAATAAGTATTAGTTAAATGCTTCCTCTTTAGGCTTCATTTCCACTGTTGGCAGACTGGGTTTGACAAAAGCCAGTGATCTGCATACCAAGGAACAATTGCAGCTTTAAACCAGGGAAATTAGCAGAGTTATTTCAAATGTAAACTGTAAGCAATGGCAGTCCATTTTGCTTCATGTCTTTGAGGCCTCCACCACTGGATTTGATTTAAGAATTGGATTCAAAGTCTCCTAAGCCAGAAGGTTCACTATGAGCTTTGGGAGACTCTGCCACCAAACTGTAGACTTGTTCTCACATCTTTAGATAATGCTATAGGTAGAGGCCATCTTCACAAAATCTGTTGATCATGGAAGAATGTAAATTTTTGCCAAAATATTCTTCCATATCCACACATGTCCCTGCCATTTGCTGTGGTGCTGTTTATAGCTTGACAGAAGGACAAGCTTCACATCCTCACAACGACGAAATAGGTGTTGGAAATCAGAGTATGCTTTCATTTAGGGTAGGCTGAATGGTTGTTTCCTCGGGAACAGATCTCGCTATCCACAAGGGTCTATCCGCAAGCTACTCAAATTGCTAGGAAAAGTCAAAGAAAATAATGAGTAAAGTTTAGGTTAGGTATCGAATTGCAGAATGAGAAAAAAAATCATGTTACACAAAAAAGAAGAAAGCATGTGGTCAGGTATACCTGTGAATTAATTCTATGTCTCTTTTTGGGACATCTCACTCAGGTGCCAAAGCTGAGTACTATCCTTCCTCACACACTGCCCCAAAGTGTCACATCTCACCCGGGGAAGGGCTTGTATAGCCAAAAGCTTGTTGCTTATTTTTTTTTTCCCCCATCCACACTGTATCAGTTGTTCTGATGGAGGGCATGAGCTTTATGTACAAACTTCACCTTGTTTAAATACTTAACCAATGCCAGTACTTGGCCTCTGAACTTACACACTTTCTTAGTTCCAGTGTCTTAGTTTTGACTGGAATGACTTTGACTGTCCTTGGATTGTATCTGCATAGTGAGCTGCTAAGAAACCGCCCATCCCTTAGAGCAGCTTCTGCTCTGAGCTCCACACCTTCACTTTCTCTTTTGTTCCTTTTGTTCCTTTTTTTGTTTCTTTTCAACTTCCTTCCTAGATCTTTTTCAACAGGAAGGCTGCCTAGGGACTTGCACTAAATAGAGATGTGAATGATCAGTGTTTCCCTCCCCTGCTAGCTGTGGTTGGGCCCTGGGATATGATATGCAAATCTAGCAAGGGGTACACTCCCTCCTTCCTTCCTGTTTGGGGCCAGGATATTCATTTCTCCTGATCTGGCTGCTTTTAACTTGCATTTCACTTGTATTCTTTAATTAATGCATTCCTTCTAGCTTGCCTGGCTTTTTCCTGTTTATAGCAGCTCTACAGTTGCTACTCAACTCTATAAATCATGCGCTTCGTGAGAAGTACTCACTGTAAATATGCATGTTACTAGACTAATCGATTCTACTTCACTGGGAACTTTGAGTATAAACTCTGTATTACATATTAATAATGCAAAGAGTAACTTAATACTTAAAGTGTCTTCCTAAATGTCCTTCCTTTTTATAGTTTTTTGGGGTGTTGTCTTACCTGAGTAGGCATTTCCAAGAAGTAAGTGTACTGCTCAAATACATCAGGTGAAAATATGTGCAAAATATCTGCAAATAATAGTGTAATGGAGAGATGGAAGGAAGGAACAGGAATAGAGTAATATTTTCCCCTTGAAGGCTGTGTCCAGTTGTCCAGGCCAGATGTGCTGTGTCACTTCTTTGCAATAAAGAAGCCTGTGTAACATTAGTCATTTTACTTTAGGATTGAAGATTAAGTACAGATAGTAGGTGATTTTATACTTCTTAGATGATACATCAAGATTATTGAGGATTCTTAGTAAAGTCTGTAAAGTCTTCACGTATGAGCTAGCAAATCAGAAAGCTAAATTATATCTCAGGATGGTGGAATCCTTATGAATGTAAATTTGATCTGTGATTATGTAACTTGATAAATATGTTACTTACATAAAATGTCCAGGTATACATTAAAAATGTGAAGTGCCTTTCCAGTCTATAAGAGTATCACAGAAGTCATAGCAAAGTGATTAAAAGCTGTGCATTCGTCCTAGGCTAGAGCAGAATTTGGCTTGTCTTACTCTGCAACCCAATATTAGTTCTACATAGCTACATACTAAGAGTTTTAAGCTGAAGTTTACAGACTTAATTTTTGAGGGAATTACCAAATATGGAAAAGAGGTTAAGGTTTTCTTTCTCTCATTCTGAAAATCAGAATATTCAGTGCAATACTTCAGTCTTTCTTTATGTGAAACACAGACTGCAACATTTCAGTCCCAATTTTTTCATTAAGATCAATGATTTAAGGTTGAATTAAAACATGAACTTTTGTAAAGTATATCTTTTTGCTCTGGATCTAAGCCTGAAAATACAAGAGAATTTATCTGTGTTTCTGTTTGCCTCTGCAAACTTGATCATCCAATCAATGGGTCCCCAAAGTTGAGAGGTGCCTAAAACCAAAATAATTTTGAAAAATTAGCTTCATGTGGCTAGAATTTTTAGCACAATGACTTTTAATAGCTTCAATCTCCATTTGCAATTCCAGCTCTGAACTCTGATATACTTACATACTCCAGATGTTAGTCTTGCTATGCTACAAATGTCTTGAGTAACCCAGACAGTGCTAACTAAATGGGAGAATGAACTGTGTGAAGATGTCACATTTCAAGCATACTATGCGTACCATAGCTGACACTGTCTGGACTCCTGTTAATTTTAGTGCTTTCTAAAGTGTGAAATGTTAACTGAAAGATGTTATCATATGAGTTTTTTTGCCTTTTATGGACGCAGTGAAGGATTTGAAATCTGAAGCTTTCACAGTTCAGTTATATTTGCTTGCTGACTGAGAATGTGTTCACCTCCAATTTCCTAACAAAATGAATGAGATCTTAACCATAGCAAACAGATTAAAAATTCTAAGATATAAGAATAAGCAGATCATCACTGAAAGCTTTGAGAAGAAGAATGACAGAAATATATAATAAAACCAGAAAAATTTGCAAAGATTTGCTGTGGATTTTGAAAGTTGAAGATACGTTTTCAATCCTGCCACAAGGAAAGATAGGAAACAGCAAATTTTTTATGTGGGGTAGGGCGCAGACATGGTGAGGGGAAAAGAGAGTCTTTTATATTCTACAAATGAGGCAGACAATAACAGCTAAAGCTATTCAGAGAATACAAAAGAAAATGGCAAACACCCATTGCTTTGATTTAACCTTTACTATAACATACAGAGCCCAACATGCCTATTGATTTTAATTGAATTATATCCAGGATTAATTTTGTCAATACATGCCTCTGCTGAAACTCACTTCATAAACGCAAAAATTAAAAGTATTTTGATTTTAAGTATCTGTATGAGAAAAAGTAGAAATTTAAGGAATATGTGTGCTTGGATATTGCTAGTTAGAAACAAACCATTTAATGATTCTAATATGTGTGTTTCAAAGTTGTTATATGTAAAGAAGCTATCAGGTTCCCAGGAATAAGCTATTAATGCATGATGTGGCTGTCACTTTTGCAGTAGTGCAAAAATGAAAAAGCTTCATTTGCTGAATCATACACCTATAGGGTATCTTGGCTGCCATGGATGTGGAGGATCATTTGTAGTACTGTAGGTATGAGTTGCAGCTCATATGGGAAGGGAAAATAATTATGGCAATGATATGCCCTTACTTGGCTGAACAATCAGGAATGGCATGGGGGAGCAACAGAGATGTCAGGTTTGTAGAGTTTAGCAGTGCTCTATTTTAGTTTGAGTAAAAGTAACTGTGGAAAAGCAGAGCAGTGAGTACTAAGGGTACATAAAGGACGGCAATTTTTCTTAGTTTGTCAGCACATGGAACGATTACAGATTTACAAGACAGTACTGGATTTGGCTGAGGTGGAGTTAATTTTGTTCATAGCAGCCAATATAGTGCTGTGTTTTGTATCTGTGAAAAAAAAACCCACCAAAAAAAGTGTTAATAACACACGAATGTTTTGGCTATTGCCAAACAGTGATCACACACCCCCAAGGCTTTCTTTTTTTAATTCTGCCCTCTCCTAGTGAGTAGAGTGGGGAGGGGACAGAGCTCACAGAGCTGACTTGAATCAGCCAAAGGGATATTCCACATCATGTAACATCTTTCTCAAAAAAAAATCCACCAAAATCCTGGAATGGGGTTGTGTGCCTTCCAAGGTAACAGTTGCTTGGAGTCTGGCTGGGTGTTTGCTTGTGTGAGATGGTAAGTGATTGCTTTTGCATCACTTGTGGATTGGTTTTGGTTTTTTTTTTCTATTCCCTTCAGTTATTAAATGGTCTTTATCTCAGCTCTGAGGCTTTTATATAAAAAATATTGGATCAAATTACTTTGAAGTCAGTGGGAGTCTTTCTATTGAGTGTCGTGAGCTTTGCCTCAGACACTTATGTCTTACAATCTTTGCTAATGTGCTGGACAAGGGTAATGTGTTTCTCTGCTGTTCTAATACTGAACAAGAAGCAGTATTGTTTTTCTACATCACAGGTTGCAAACTAACAGGTTTTTTGTGACTCCTTTCAGTCTATGCAGAGACCAAGCACAATGTTTGTCCTTCTAATGCCAGCACATAATATATCTGAATATTATAGCCCAGATGATGAGGACAGAATGACCTTAGTAATGGTAGTACTGGCATCTGCCTGATAGTAGATGTTACTATCCAATTCCTAACTTCTGGAGGCATTAGAGATCAAGGACAATCATAGAATCGGCCCATCAGTAAACTAAACCATATCCCTCAAGTACTTCATCGAATGATAGGGGTTGGAAGGGATCATCTAGTCCAATCCTCCTGCAGAAGAAGGTCCACCTAGATCAGGTTGTACAGGAATATGTCCAGGCAGGTCTTGAAGACCTCCAAGGAAGGAGACTTCACACTCTCCCTGGGCAGCCTGTGCCAGGGCTCCCTCACCTGAACAGTGAAATAGTTTTTTCTTATGTTTAAATGGAACTTTTTGTGTTCCAACTTCATCCCATTATCCCTTGTCCTGTTGCTAGCTACAATAGAAAAAAGGGATGCCCCAACCTCCTGACATCTTTTGCATATCTCTAGGGATGGTGACTCCATCACCTCCGTGGACAGCCCATTCCAATGCTTAATAACCCACTTGGTGAAAAAGTTCTTCGTAATGTCCAATCTAAACCTTCCCTGCTACAACTTGAACCCATTTCCTCATGCCCTGTCATTCATTACTAGAGAGAAGGACTCTTCAAGTAGCTGTAAAGAGTAATCATATCTCCTCTCAGCCCCTGTTCTCCAGGCTAAACATCCCCGGCTCCCTCAGCTGCGCCTCATCAGACTTGTTCTCCAGACCCTTCACTAGCTTCATTGCCCGTCTCTGGACACACTCCAAGCACCTCAGTGTCCTTCTTATAATGAGAGGCACAAAACTGGACACAGTATTACATAATCCTTAAAGACAGAATTTACTTCTCAAGACACAAATTAGTTTTGTTGAGAGACATTTGAGACATATTGACATATTGACACCTTTTAAACATTTGAGCAATTAGAAGGAGTTAAAATTCATCACTTTTTACTCACATGTTACCACAAGCATCTTGTTGAGCAAGATCTTGTTCAACATTATCAACATCCTGGATGAGGTGACAGAGTGTACCCTCAGCGAGTTGGCTGATGACACCAAACTGGGAGGCCTGGCTGATTCCCCAGAAGGCTGTGCTGCCATTCAGCAGGATCTTGACCGGCTTGAGAGTTGGGCAGAGAAGAACCTCATGAGGTTCAACAAGGGCAAGTGCAGAGTCCTGTATCTTGGAAGGAAAAATACCATGCACCAATACAGGCTGGGGGTCAAACTGCTGAAGAGCAGCTCTGCAGAGAGAGACCTGGGTGTCCTGGCTGATAATCATCTGAACACGAGACAACAATGTGCCCTGGTGGCCAAGAAAGCCAGTGGCATCCTGGGATGCATCAAGACGAGTGTGGCCAGCAGGGCAAGGGAAGTTCTTCTCCCCTTCTACTCAGCCCTGGTGAGGCCTCATTGGGAGTCCTGTGTCCAGTTCTGGGCTTCTCAGCTCAAGAGGGACAGAGAACTTCTGGAGAGAGTCCAGCACAGGACCACCAAGATGATCAGGGGACTGGAACATCTTTCTTACGAGGAAAGGCTGCAGGAACTGGGGCTGTTTAGTCTAGAAAAGAGGAGACTGAGGGGGAATCTTATTAATATTTATAAATATCTAAATGTTGGGTGTCAGGAGGCTGGGACATCTTTTTTTTCTATTATATCTAGCAACAGGACAAGGGGTAATGGGATAAAGCTGGAACACAGAAAGTTCCATTTAAATATAAGAAAAAGCTATTTTACTGTGAGGGTGATGGAGCAGTGGAACAGGCTGCCCAGAGGGGTTGTGGAGTCTCCTTTCTTGGAGGTCTTCAAGACTTGCCTGGACATGTTCCTATGTGACCTGATCTAAGTGAACCTTATTCTGCAGGGAGGTTGGACTAGATGATTTCTAAAGGTCCCTTCAAACCCTGCCATGCTATGATTCTATGAAGTGACCTCTTCATTTCAGTTGGTTTCAAGCAAGTAAAATTGCAGCAAGTTATTCAGGGCCTTTTTCTAGAGAACTTTCTCTCATACTATTCTTCCTATAAAATACTACATTTTTTAAGCACTTAATGTTTGACGTTTATACTCTTTTTATTCCTTTTTTCTCTTGGAAGTATAATAGAGTTAAAGCAATCTTTCACTGATGAATTCTTGATGACAATAAGCTTAACCGCAGTCATTTTATCTGTGACTCAAGATGCTGTACCTTGTGAAGCTACATTCAAGAAAACCTGACGTTCTGTTCCCTAGATTAATTGGAAATCACAGTTGGTTAACCAACATTACAGGAGGTCATTGTTCTTACAAGTGAAAAGTATAAGATAGAATTAGCCAAAATACTTGAAGAAAGACCTCTGGATATCTTTTTCACATAGAAGTATATTTGAGAAGTTTGTAAGAAAATGTTATCTATCTGCCAATTATATGAGACAGTCTAATCAAACTCAATTCTGGTTAATTGTTCAGATATGTTTGAAACACTGATATTTAGCTTGCTTAGGTTTATGTCAGATGAACAGACTTTACATGCCAAGAGATTTGGCTGTAGCTTTACTCTGGGCTTATTTACTCAATAAAACATGGTGTGACATTAGAACAAGTTGTGGGAAACAAGAACAAAGTGTCTGAGTTGTTGTATCATGTTCTTATGAAATTATATTGTAATTCTCACAGAACAAGGAGAAAACAAAGAAAATGCATACAGAGCTAGAAAACTGGATGAGACTATTTCTATTAAATACAGAGCTCTGGATCACAGAGAAGAGGGCAAGTGATTTGCCAGAAGCCACAGAGGATGTATGTTGCAAGTCAAAGGCTTGAAAATTGGTGCTTAGATCCTCAGTTAATTTTTCTTTACTGAAAGAATTAGTGAGCATTGCAGCCAAACAGTGCCCTGTCTTTTCTCACAGTCACTATCTTCATCACTCTCTATTTGCTATATTTATATATTTGCATTTTGGTTTAGTTCCTTATGTGAGACTGGAAAAAAATCAAGAACACAGTAGCTAGTATATTTTTACTTATGTGTCACCATTTCTGGAAGTCATATTTGCATTATGTATTCTACATTCTGCACTACTAGAATAATGATTTGTGGCTGAGTGTATAGCCAAGGGCCTGTTCTAATTTGCATTGTTAAAATTTTAACTAATACAATAATATCCCTGCAGGTCATTTGCAACCAGCAATGTCATGTAAGTTAAAATTGTGAGTAGACAATTGTAAATGATTCAGTTAGCATGTCTTAAGAAGTTACCACCCTTGAGCTGACCTGCAGTAACATTGCTGCATGCTTCTATTTCATGACAGGTAAACTCTGGTTAATTTAATGCTAATTTAAGTCACTGAAGTGCATGATTGTCTGACCATACCTTACAATCTATTCTTTTAAACATCTAGGTAATTTTCTTTTCACAATCAAGTCTGAAGTTCCTTACAAGCTATCTAAAACTCTGATTAATCTGACAGTGTCAATACAAAGTCACACACTTGACTCTTAGATATTTTAGAAAATTAACTTTGTTCAGGGATGTGTCTATGGCACTGGAGGCTGCTGCTGGGTTTAGATTCTGTTTCCAGTGAAGTGTATGGCAACACACCAGCCGGCATGGTTGCTCTGGCGAACAAACATTGAACCCTGTGTCCCTGGGGACAGTGTGGCTCCTGTATTCTCTCTAGTGTCTTTGAGTTTTCTGTGTTTACTGAAGCAAACAGTGTTAGATGTTGACATCTTTATATTCAGCAACTAACATGATAAAATAAATGGGACAGCAATCAAAGGACAGGGGAATTTTCCTGAGATCTCAGAAGTGTTGACGTTCCCTGCTAAATGACACTATATACATGGAGTTTTGGCACATTTTAGAAGGGCAAGGCATGAGCCAGAATGCTCACTTAAGATTCCTTTATCCAATGTAAGACACATAGATTGACACAGTGTTTTCTTCTGTATCAGTAAAGCTCTGTCTAGCCACAGAGTTTACCTTCAGAAGAAACAGATTTTCCAATCTGGACCATAAACAGACATGTGCTCCAGACAGGCTTCCAGAATACAGGGTGCTGTCTGATAGTTGGGAAGTGCTCAGATCCTACAGTGAGCTCTGCCAAAGTGGGTCTCCAGCTAGACAGTTTAAAAACCTAGACAGAGATTGCATCTGGTGTATTTTTAGAAAATAATTATGCACATTCTTTTGAATATTTAAAATTATGGTAAAAACTGTATCATTCATCAAGCATGTTGGTTTAAAAAAACGAGATGCTGCTAGAGCCCGAGAACAGAGAAAGTGTATCTTTGTGGGAGATTTGCAGGTGCTTGGTTTCATTCATCCACCCACACAGTCTGAGATAAGCATAGGAAAAATGTTCTACTTCAAGACAGAAAGTTCACTGGTTTGAAAAACTGTCTTGAAGGTCAAGGGCTTCTGTGATAAATCTTCTTTATGTTGTTTCTTAAAGTCCATGTAAGAGTTGGCTGGTTTCATATTTTCATTTTCTCAGAGCAGAGAATTCACATTTTTACAAATCTACTGCTGTATATTGAAAAAGGATGCTGTCACGAAACTGCTATCATTACCAATTAATGTTCTTATTGCCATTTTCTTTTTTGTGATAAGGATTAATTCATTCTAACCTTAACATAGATTCCTATCAAAAAGAAATGAGAGTGAATCTCAATTTCGTCATAGAAGAAGGGAAAGGGAGAAGACAGTTAGATCTTGTCACATTTTCTTCTTTCAGTGAAAAAAATGAATTAATTTTTTCTAGAATCACTGTGGTTTTCTGTGATATCTGTTTCGGAGTAATCTATTTACTCACTAGCTTTCTGCAAATCCGGCCTTCTGCAGTGTTTTGCTGGGAGTATTCCTCTGGCATGGAGAGTGAGGAGGAGGAACAGAAAGTATTTGCTGTCAGGCTGGCATAATTATGCTTCTGTTGTGATTATGTCTTACATACTGTAACTTTTTCATAGCAGTATTTTGCCATGACTTGATTCACTAAAGAAGGTAAGTGCTGGGGTGTAAAGGGCTGCCCTGAACCTCAGGGCAGATGCGAAGCAGCCACAGACCATTCCACAGTACCAGCCAGTAGCAGGGCAGGTGGGGGGGACACTGAGGCAGCCTCAGCCCTGGGTATCCTGCATCTCCCTGGGGATGGGATCAGGCTGAAGCAAGGCTGGAATGTGGGCCCAGCTCATCAGTCCTATGGCTGGGCAGGGGTGTGTGGAGCTGGCAAGCAGCCCTACTGCAATGTTGTGGTGGGGGGAGGAGGCTGAAATGTGTTTCCTGGGCCATGGGCAGGTGGGAGGAGGCCCTGAGACTGATTCACTGGTGCCCTCAGGACCCTGACAGGAAACTTTACCATGTTTATACTCTGACAGCTGCAGGGAGACCTGTGACAGCTTCAGGGCTTCCTGGAGACTGTCATGGCAAAGACCCTTCCCAGAAAGGGCCCTTCTCACATTCTAGGAGACTCTTAACAAGCCATACAAAAAGCATGCCAGCTGTGTTGATTTTAGTATTAAATTTGGAGCCTGACAAGTTTAGTGCTGGGTACCTTTCCAGGTGCCTTTCTGGCCTGCAGTAACCTGTGTTTGAGGGCAGAGGCATGGCAACTTATCCCCTTACCCAGCAGGGTCCAGGTGAGCCATTCTTTTGCCACCAGCATCTCTTCACCATCAGCACTGCAAGCTTGCTGGCAAGCAAAATTCCCCCTGCCAAGGCATCAGGTTGGTAAATGCATTACAACAAGGGGATGAGGTGCACTGTAATTGCCTCCAGTTCTGCAGGAGTTTCCCTTCCTGATTAACGGTTGAGCTTTCAAAAGTGCTCTGGTGCTTTATAGGTTTTGGCTGCTGGGGAGGTTTCTTTCCCTCTTAGAGTTACTAACTTTTTGTTTTCTTTTTAGTGAGTTTGAAAGGCAAATAGAGTCTGCAAATGCACCAGAGAAATGTATTGGAACTGCTAGCCAGTTTCACAGCATCACACAGCAAAGAGGGAGGACATGAAATAATACATGGCTCCTTAACGGGCATAACATAACCAAATGCTGTGCCTGCAGCTGTATGGCAGAACCACACCATCAGTTGGTGCCAAAGGATGTGTAAAGCCAGGAATCCCATTTCAATTGTGATTTTTATGCTTCTGTTCTTTTCCAGAGAATATTAAGGTTTTTTTTCTTCTAGATACAGTCAAAGTCTCAGAAAAAAAATGTACTCTGTGGCCTTGGTGTCAACATTCAACCTCTTTGTGATTCAGTTCTGCATTTCCATTCTTAACAGGCATAACATTTAACTAATTCATGTTTATACATTGCTTGATGTCCTTGAGCAAATAGAAGTATAAAGCAACAGAGACACAGTATTTCAGGCCTACCGAACTCTAGTTTCAACCTGTAGTCACAATATCATGTTATCAAAGTGAGAAGCAGGAAGAAAGCTCTGTGGGAAGCTGCAATGATCTCCAAAAGAACTGGGTTTTTTTACCTCCCTTCTGATGAAATGCTCCATTGTTTTACTTCCTGAGTTTGAAGCACAATTATTTTTTAATCTCAGATCTTTTCAGAAAGTATTTAGGTAGTTGTTACCCCAAGAAGATGACAATGGGAGTAGAAAATCCCTAGAATCATAATGCTCAGGAGTGTCAATTTTTGTGTGGGCTGAAAACTAAAGAATTTTTTTTACAAGATTCATTTTTCCATTAATTACTACTATTCTAGAGTACAGTTTAATCCAGCTTGTATTAGGAATTGTGATTTACATTTGGCATGTATGCTACAACGTGATCACAGTAAGCTAAAGTATTTTCACTTAAGGCAGGCAAAGTGTCTGCAGACTCAGCAATTATTGCATTTTTAATATTTGAGTGTGAATTTTTACTACCTAATTCATTGTTGGTTCCTTGAGTTCAAAAATAGCAACACAAAGAATGAAAGATTAGAGCTGATTTAGAAATAATTTTGATAGGTTTATAATCTACTTTCAGGGATTCCAAAAGTAAAGACAGAAACTGCTTTTGGAGGGTAAATGATTTGTTGAAAATTATTTGCTTAGCTCTAATGTGGATAAACATTTTTACTTACGTAACTAACTGATCATGTAATGAGGTCGATTGCAGCTCTCTGACTTCTCTTCTTCCACCAGTTAACAATCAGCGAGACAGGGTCTAGTTGGAGGCCTGTATCTAGTGGCAGTGACAGACACACCAGAAGGCTGTGCTGCCATTCAGCGAGACCTGGACAGGCTAGAGGGTTGGCCAGGGAGAAATCTAATGAAATTCAACAAGGGCAAGTGTAGAGTCTTGCATCTGGGAAAGAATAACCCCACGTATCAGTACAGGTTGGGGAATGAACTGTTAGTGTAGGGGAAAGGGACCTGGGGGTCTGGTGGACAGCAGGTGGAGTATGAGCCAGCAATGTGCCCTTGTGGCCAAGAAGTCCAATGACATCCTGGGGTGTATTAGAATGCATGTGGTTAATAGGTCAAGAGAGGTTCTTCTCCTCCTCTACTCTACCCTTGTGAGACCGCATCTGGAGTATTGTGTCTAGTTCTGGGTCCCTCAGTTCAAGAAGGTCAGGGAGCTGCTGGAGAGAGTTCAGCGCAGGGCCACCAAGATGATGGAGTGGAGCATCTCCCTTACGATGAAAGGCTGAGACATCTGGGGCTCTTTAGCTTGGAGGAAAGGAGACTGAAGGGTGACTTCATTAATGTTTACAAATATATAAAGGGTGGGTGTCAAGAGGATGGAACCAGGCTGTTCTCAATGATGTCCAATGATAGGACAAGGGGAAATGGGTAAAAGCTGGAACATAAGAAGTTCCAAAGAAACATAAGGAAAAACTGCTTCACTGTGAGGGTGACAGCACTGGAATGAGCTGCCCAGGTGGGTTGTGGAGTCTCCTTCTCTGGAGGCATTCAAAACCCACCTGTGTGACCTAATCTAAATGGCCCTGCTCTGTCAGGGAAGTTGGACTAGATGATCTTTCGAGGTCCCTTCCAACCCTTAAGATTCCATGATTATGTGAAAAAAGGTATGAGTTTTCTTTGCTTATTCTCATATGGCTCTCATAACAAGATCTAACATTGAAAATTTAGTTATTGTGATTATTTTGTTTTAAGTTATTGTATCATGAACGGCTCCTTAGAGTGAAATGTCTTGGCTTTGGAACTACTTTATAGCTTTACATCATTCTATTCATGAAAATAAAACAACTTAAAGGTGAAATTTTAATAGGTAATCAAATTAGATGATAGACAAATCCAAGCTGAAAGGAAAATGTGTTCTTAAATAGTCATAGCCAGAATATTGACTTTTAATGGTCTTAATTCATCAAGAAAGAATATATATAGGCTTTTGCTATTACACCTGGGTAAAAACAATAAACAAAAGGAGCAGAGTCACTAAAAATACAAATGTTGAGGAGGAATGCTACAATAGATTTGAATACCTTCATGCCTCGTAGTTCATAGTTCTGGTCCAATTTTCACTTTATTTACTTCTGTGATGTTTTTAAGAGAGTATGAATGTATAAATGTGGAGTTTTCGTTAGAGGTGGAAGTGAGGAATTTGCTAGGATCCACCAGATCCACAGATTCTGTTTACAGAATATTTTGTTAAATATTTGTTGATGACCAGGAAAACCCAGCCAGCTTTGATCTGAATGCGAAATTTAATATCCATGAAGGGTTTTAAAATATCTTTCATTTACATTCCATTGAGTTCATAAATTAGAGAAAAAAAAAGTGTTAGTTATTACTTTCTTCCTAGTGGTGGGTTAGAATGCCCCAGCTGTGACACACCATATACAGACATGGCTGGAGTAATTTTATGTCAAAGTTGAAAATGCTACTGACTGTATCAGTGCAATATGCTCCTTGGGAGTCCTTGTGAGGTTTTCTTTTGCGCGTTGTAAGAGCTGCCTTACTGTGTTGCAGTAACATACAGAACATGTAGAAACAAATGATTGATTATTAATCTTGGTGTTTGTAATTTGATCTGTGAGACAAGCATTAGCCAATAATGATTTGGGTTTTTTCCTTACTCCCTTATTGACATTTTTCATTATCTTAGTGTCCGAAATTCCAAATATTAAATGTTTTGCTATCAAGTCTGAGCCTGCTTTTTTTAACCTAAATGCAAATCCATAATATAAAGCAATATGAATGATTTTTATTAATGTCACTCAGAGAAACAGTGCAGTAAATTTTTTTTTGTTGATAAAATATGCCTCAGAATAATAGTTTTCTCTCTGTGTGTTTACAAGCCTGGGAAAGATTATATTTCTGCTTGGGTTGCCTTATGGAGCACAGGATACTTCTCTAAAATGTATGCAGTCTCTCAAAAGAACAAATTTTTTTTTTTCATTCAATCAGTTTGTATAATATTGTTTGTCATTTTAAATAAACTTGCTGGATTTATTGCCAACTTTTTTATGGAGCCAACTTAAACACTGAGAATTGATTCTTTAATTTGTTAGTGAAGTGTATGGCCAATCAGGCTATGATGATAAGCCTTGAGAACTCTAGGATATTTCCATGTAAGTTTTGCATTGTGAAGGTTCTAAAAGTCCGTAACTTTCCCTTGAGCATTTTCCCTTAGTTCTCATGCTTATTTCAGAAATTTTAGAAATGACAAGGAATTCATCTTTCCAACGTCTAAGTTTTGAAATATGTGGGCATTTTTCCTTATTTGTGGGCATGACAAACTCTGTGAGTACTCTGTTGTGTCTCTGTATGTGGATATGCAGTTTTAGTCCCGTGTAGCTGGTTAAAGAGCAATTTTTAGAAGAATCAGAAGGGACAAGCTGAACAACAGCACAAATGAAATAACTGAGATAAATGATCCTGCAGAAGATGAGAAGGACTATGCCTTTGTAAGGAAGAAACTTGAAGTGTCAGATTGCCGAGAATTATTTATTTTCCCTTATTTTAAATTTTAGGATCACACAGAATTACAAACTGATTGTAAAGTAAGGAATAAGCTGGGACAATTAAGGCAGAAAAAAGACAATGCAGGGTGACCATGAAATGAGAAAAGTGTTGTTTGTTTTGTCTTTGTTTGTTTTTTTCCCTGGAAATGGAGTTACTTCTATTCTCAGTAGGTCTTGATGTGTAACTAATTGCCTCAGGAACAAGCAAGTTTCCTGTACTCTCTTGCAGCAGCTTTAGATAGCTCCAGATTTAGATGTTATTTGAGCTATGTCTGTGAATCCTGGAAGCTAGAAAAATGAATTTTTCTTCAGGTGCCCTGTAGAAGAAATGCCTTCTTCCTTTTGGGAGGTCTGGTCTACAACAGCAACTCTTGTGGTGGACTTTTGGATTGAAATCCCAGAACTTCCCTTGGTAGGACTGATCTTTAACTTTGAAATTTAAAACCTCTTAATGGTTTATATAAATAGAAATGTAGAGGAGATTCAGCAGATTTTTAGATACTTTGTAACAAGAAGAAGAGAAAGAAAAAAAAAAGAGAAGAAAAACAACTAGAGAAAGAAGAAAACAAAACAAACAACCTCATCCCTGATTGATAGGGTATGGAGATTTCATATTTAATACCTGTTATCAGCTGCTGTCTGTGAAGTATTGTCATTATATCAGAATTTCTTGCACTCTAACGGATGAGATCTTCCTCCTACCACCACCATCTAGTTTCCTCTCTCTCCACTTGCTAAGGACAGAAAGTAGCCATAACAAAGGTTACTATCTGTAGCACACTTTACATGTGCATTACTGTCTTTTTCATACCTGAGTTTAAAAGAGGGAAAAGATTATCTCCTAGGAGGTTAATCTACCTCAGTGCACCTGAAAGTTCTTATGCCTCTGGTAGGATTGTATACAAAATCATGTAGCTTAAAATTCATAGAATCAATTAGGCTTCCACCTGTATTTACACACTTAAATACCTTTTTAGATCTGGCCCTGTATATTTTGGATTCTCAGCCTCAGATTTGAAACTTCAAATAATTAGAAATTAGATGGTCTGCAACTACGTAAAATATCTAGAACAAAGAAGTTTAAAAGTGCCTCATGATGCACTGCTCTTGGAAGAAGCTCTTGGTGTCTGGATCTCATAATATCCATTCATCTCACATTTTTCTTTGCATCTATCCTGGTATAAAAAACTCATATATGTCTATGAAAAGGATAAAGTAAAACTATTGTGACTTCTGTGTGTAAAATTTTTCACAGACTACATACCTTTAAAACAAAATGATGAAATAGTATCTATAATTCCACAATGATCAAAATTGTGTATTGTTAATGTAAACAGTTTTATGGTAATAATAGGAGATTTGCAGGAAAGAGTGATTCATACAGTTCTAAGAGATGTTTGACCCCTGCCACTTCATTATCCATTAGAGAGAGCTAAGGTATCCATGAGCTGGCTTGCTTTCTCTTTTACCTGGAAGGCATTTTTTTTTAAATAAATATAAAAATCAAGTCAATATTTTTAGAAGTGGGATAACTGCCACTTCAAATGGACTAATCTTTGCTCAGAAGTTGTCTGACACTTTATATCCAGTGCCAGAAGGAAAGAAATAACTAAAACACGTGATTTTGGTAATTGATCAGAAACATTTGAATGGGTTACATAAATAATAGACTAATCAAAGTATTATCCAACCATTTTAAAAAAACACATGCCCTACTGCATGTACATTTATTTAAATTAACATTGCTGTTGGAATTTATGAGAAATTTTGAAAGAGGATTTCATTTTCACCTTATGATTGATGCTCTCATAAATAAGAATTTGTCATTTTGTGGGGTTAGATACACTATTAAATTATTCAGTGTGCATCTTTAAAACAGAGATGTGCGTTTACTGTTCTGGGGAATTATTTTATGGAAAAAACTGCAACTTTCAAATCTCATTTCCACATATGGCAAATCCTACTCTAACTCACTTTCTGTTCGAATGAGAATTAATGATACTAATAATCTAATGTTATATAGAAGAGACGTGGGACTTTTCTTGTTTATGTAGTACTGTACGGTGGTTTTTCTACATAAGGTATTTTATTAGTATATCGTTGCTAACTGGCCAACAGATTATCTAGATTTTTTAAGAAAAATACAAAACCAACTGTTCAAAAAAAATCAGATATTTAAAAAATACATTAGTATTTAGATCCTGGTTCTTTTTTTCATAGCCCATGAAAATGACACTTACAAATCATTTACAAAGTGATGATCTATCTTGGAGTTGAACATCAAGAAATTTCAATAACTTTAGGGTAGGGCTATATCTACTTGCAAGAAATGGCCATTCTTCACTCTTTTCTGATAGTACTTCAGCTTTGTGAAGTTTTATGTGTGGTCTTTTACATGCAAACCAAAATACCCATAACATGAAAATATGCTATTGCACAGTCTTTGTACATGTTTATGCCCACATCAAATTGCCACAGTCAAAGCCACTATTTACCTCAAAGCCATCCCACATATACATTCTTTAGGCTCCACTTCTACTCATTAATGCATAGCAGAGGAAACCACCACTCTTTTCACCAACAGTCGATGTCATCTGCTATGATGGCTCTGGACTGAGCTTCTCAGGGCTTGTGCAGGGTCACTTTTTTTTTTCCCCTCTGGACAGGAAAGTAGGGCCTCTTCATGTATTTAACTCCCCCATTTTTTAGGATACTTCTTTTAATTGACTACAGTTTTACAGGAGTGTCCCAGATGTGATTGCTCTAAAAAGAAAGAGCACCAGTGTAGAGCTTGATTTTTTCCCATCCAGTTACCAGTTGCCCCTTCATTTTATTATGAAAAGTTTTTTTCACTTGAGTATGGGGTTTCCGAATGATTCTAGTAATCCTGGATTTTTTTCTCTTGTTTTTACAGGTGACCTGTAACTGTTTCACCATCAGTAATGGAGAGATGCAGGATGTTGGTGTTGGCCTCTATCCCAGGTACTGTCGACACTGTTTCATTCACAGGCAAAATCTATGTTAGCTTTTTTTTTCCTTTTTTTCCTGGGTATTTATAAGGACCATCAAAGCAGCAGGTAACGGGTCTAAACAAGAAACTGGGAAATGCAAATTAATTAAAGCAGAATAAAAAATATGATCAAGTTGAAAACATTATTAAAGGTCCTGATTACACAGTTAAAACAGTTTAAGATATCTCTGTATATTTATTTTTTGTGGAGGTGGTAATATTTTCTAAGTAAGAGTAAATGCTGACATTAAAAATATGTGACTGTGACTAGTAAAACGAAACCTATTCAGCATTGCTTTGGAATACAGCTGAATACAATGTTTCAGAAGGCCAGCCTTATGAACAGGCAATTAAAAGAAAAAGGTTTAACACTTTTATTAGTAAATTAGTAAGAAACCATTAAGGTAGAAAAGGTAAGCCCCTTGAGAGATGAATGTTAATATTTTAATTTATTATTATTATTATCTATTATTTATATTAGGCTTTGCTTTCATAGAATGAGTTACTTGTAATTATTAATGTGGAAAATTAGTATGTATAGTTTAAAGATATATTTTAATAATCTTCAATTTTTGTTAATACTCTGTTGAACTATGTTGCAAATACCTCAGTGAGTCTGTCATTATTTCATTTTCTTCTGACATCACACAAGTAAGGTTTGCCTAAAGACATGTAGTATCCTGCTTTGTGGTAAAGATGAGGGAAAGTTGGTTAAGGAGGACTTAGGAATTTGTGTTATGAAAAGTACAAAACAATCATTAGATTTCATAGAGTGAATGGAATGAAATCCTTTCATATACTTGGGGAAAAATGGAGCATTATTTTTGAGCATTATTGTTAGTGAAATGTTTTCTTTTGGTTGAAAAAAGTCCCTTACTGAAGAAAGTGGCTATGTTCTGTGATAATGCACTGCCAAGGGGTGCAGGAGACCCTTTCCCAAGTCAATTCAGAGCAATTTGAGTTTTGCTGTGACAAATCACACTGAGCTGGTAAAATTGTGAACTTAACTCTGTGGTTCCCAATTCCTAGGCAAATGCTCTTCCAGATGAATTCATATGCTTCCAAATGAAGCTGCCATCAAAGCCACTAGTATTTCCATGAATTAAAAGTATTTCCATTGGATTAAAAGTGTTTTATTTAGCCTTATTAAGAGGCTGTATATTGTTGCATGGCTTGATAGCCTCAGCATCCCAACATATTTTAAAATAGATAAAATCCAGTGCATCACCTTGCCATCAGCTTTCACAGTGTGCCCAGTGATCTCACAGTAAATGAAATAAATACTCTTTTCTCAGTGCACATTACTGGTTTCATGTGGAGATTAACCACAGATATTTTATTAGGCCAGAAAGGATATCAAGAGTCATGGTCCTTGAGCTCCTTTAAAAGTCACTAGTTGAATAAACATGGTTTGGTGTACTGTCCAGCAATAGGACAAGGGATAATGGACAAAAGCTGGAACACGAAAAGTTCTGCTTAAACATAAACTACTGTAAAGGTGAGGGAGACCTGGCACAGGCTGCCCAGGGAGGGTGTGGAGTCTCATCTGGAGGTTTCCAAGCCCACCTGGACACAATCCTATGTGACCTGACTAGATAATCTTTAGATAATCTGTCCCTTCCAACCCCTACCATTCCATGATTCTGTGATGCAGGGCTCTATTTTGCCATCAACAGTTGGGATTTTGAGTTGCTGAAGCAGACAGACAAGGAAAGCAAATAAAGGCAGCCAGAAGCTGCATGAGCCAAACATTATTCTTTGAGCCTGATATCAGACTGATTCTTTAAATGAGGCATCACTGTAGGGGAGGAACCATCAGCCCTATGTCTGTTATGAGGCTGATATTGGCCTGGAAGTCAGTTTTTTTTCATCTAATCAAACATGGAACATAAAGTACTTGGTTGTAGGACATAGTATACTCTGTTTTCTACCTGATATGAAATACGTGTCATTGCTGGCCCCTTTGAGGTGCAGAACCACTGATGGCCAAGGTAACCGATAGGGTTAGTGCCCCGAAACTGTGCAGAAGTGTCAGAAACCAAACACAGTCTCACTAACCTTTTGCTCTGAACTGTTGAGGTTGCCTTCTTCCCTGCGTCAGGCCTGTGGGAAAATCACTGAGAGGCTGTCCACTCTCTCCCACCCTGAGTACACAGAAGGCAGAAACACACGAAGAGATCCAAACATGGTGTCTATTAGCAATAAATATAAATCTTCTAAGCATTAGTTTCCTTCCACTAACCAATAGCAGCTGATAAACCAGGGATTTTATTTGTTTGGTAATGATATTTTGGATGTAATCATGTTAGCTACTTTTAAATTATTAAAGGAAAATGGCAGTGGAGACTCCTGTATAAAGTTCTTTCTCTCTATTTCACCCCCTCTACCACTCCTCACAGCATGTCATTACTGAACCACAGCTGTGACCCAAACTGTGTGATCATCTTTGAAGGATACCAGCTTTTACTTCGCTCTGTCCAAGAGATCCAGATTGGTGAAGAGGTAATAAACTTGTCCTCCCTTCCATCACAGACACCTGCAACCACGACATCTCCCTAAAGAAATTACAGGGCCACTAGCTTAATATTTTGATGATATATTGATGCCACTTTCCAGCACATGGCTATCAGGGGGGAAATAATAAACAGAATCATCTCTTCACACTGCCTGGGCCCCGTAATCATTATTTCTCATAAATCACTGGCAGTCTTGATAAATTCATGTTCCTCCTTTCCTCCTCTAGGCACTTCATTTTGTTTGTATTTGAACATCTTTACCCTGATGGTAACACTTAGAATATTTCTGGGTGGAATGCAGTGTTCACTAAGTCATTGCAACAATAAGCATTTGTCAGACTGCTTCCATACTGTTGTAGTAAATTTTTCCTTGACAGTGAAAATAGCAAGATAAGGTTTGTTTTCTTGTCCTTTTCACTAGAAAAGGCCTTAAAGTATCCCTTGCAAGACAGTTTTATTTGATCTAAGGTATTCTCAGCTTTGTTTGTATGACAGAATTTGTATTTCTTTGCAAATAATTGTTTGTGGCCAGGTAAACACTTCGAAGTAAATGCCTTTTGCAGCAATGCAATATTGAATTTGCTTAATAAAGCTGGAATGTAACATGTAAAACACATGTATATATGTAACTTTACATGCATCAATGACTTGTGACGTCCAAACTGTTGGTCATTTGAAAATCATGACCCAATGTAAATGTGGTTCATACCTGTGTTAAAAACTCTAGGAAGATCAAGAGCATACGTATCCTAATTTACTAGTGTCTCTTTTTCTCCCTATGAATTGTTTCTCCTTTAATATATCCTTTCTCTAAGACAGTAAGCCATCAAAATGAATGAGAAAATATTTTTTTTAGGAAAAATATTGCAGAGAACCAACAAGAAGAGCTTTTGCATACTTAGTATTTTGCCAAGGGCAATATTTCAGGATGCAATATACTTTTGTAGAGCTATTAAGTAGAGATATCTTTTGGTTTGGCATTGTTCAAGACAAGTTATAGAGATCTTTCTTCCATTTCATCCATATACCATAATTTTCCTCTTGGCTTCCCATTTCAACATGATGAGTTGTTTATTTAAAAATATAGTGGATTTTAATGCCTCTCAAGGATACCTTTTGGCTAATTATTAGAGTTTTCAATTTGGAAGCTCAGTTTTACATAGGTGGAGATATTTTTCTAGGTAAATTTCATAAAACAATTTGTTTTAACAAGCAGCTTTTACAAAGTGGGAGAAGACTTTAGGTGCCCCTGGATGAATCTAGAGTGAGAAGTAAAGTAGAATTCCTTTGCAGGTATGACAACTGTGCAGAACGTGCTACACCTATGAAGATATGACCCAAATTTTAGACTTGATGTTAATTGTCTGTAACCCACAGAAGTCTCTAGGTTAAAATCAGTAGTGAAACAGATATGGTGTAAGTTACAAGTAATTTGTAAGGCTATCAAGAAATCACTACAATTTACAAAACGGGGCAGGTAGGACCAGTTTGTTTGTGGTGACTTTAGCAGTGAATACAGGCTAATAAATGACTGCAACTTATGTGAGTGTTCTGTCAATGAAGCACCACATGGCCTCTTGCTCATCCCCCACACACTCCCACCTCCCATAAGATGACAGAGGCCCCAGCAAGATGGGAGTAGAAAAGATAACCAATGGCCTCATGGATTGAGACAAGAGCAGGAAGGGCTCACAGCTTAGGGAAGAAAACAAGATCAGTTTAGTCCAGCACCAGCTAGAAACAGAACAGGTAGAAAACAGAACAGACTGATAAGAAAAATACAACCAGCCCTTTAGGACCTCCTTCCCCCACCCCTTCCTTCTTCCCGGCTCAGCTCTCTAATACCAATGTCTACCTCCTTGCCCTCAGTGGCAGAGGGGGCAGGGAATGGGGAATGTGGAATGTGGTCATTCCTAACAGATTGGCTCTGCTGCTCCTTCCTCCTCCTCAGAGGAAGACTCCTCACATCCTCTCTTCCAACACAGGGTCCCTTGCATGGGATACAATTCTTAATGAACCTCTCTGGTGTGAGCCCTTCCCAAGGGCTGCAGCTCCTTGCAGATTACTCCAGTATGGGACTTCTCTGCAGCAGCAAAACTCCAGGCACATTCTGTTCCATCACCACCTCACATTGCTTTACTGATTGCCTGAAACAGAGTGAGCTCATTTTTCATAATAGCTGTGCATTGAATTTACACACCTAGGTACATGAAACTACATTACATGTTACAAGCCCAGCTTTTACTTGTTACTGAGGTCATGATCTGAGGTAATAGGAAAGAGAATACATGTTAGAGAGGAATATAATTGAGTTTTCTGAATAGATTGAGTGCTCTGAGGTGGTAAGACAAACATTGTCTACAGTCTGAATTTGCCTTAAAATTTACCTTATCCTTACACTTATTTATGCTAGATGTAGATAGAATGAGATCCCCTTTGTAATAATTAATGGAAGATAGTTAACCACTAAGACTTATTAGAAATGAGAAGTAGCAAATCAATCTCAGAATAGTAGGACTGTGGCCTTACTATCCAAATGGGAACAAATTTGATAAGGCATCTGGACCCTTGCCAGGGAAGTATCAGCCATGTGTTCACTAGGCCAGTGAGAAGAAAAATAATTTTTGCACATTTATAGTGTTTTCTGGCAGAGAACATTACAACATTTTATCCATGTTAAGGAGTTGTTGACCACCTATAATCATGGGGAAAATAGAGACACAAGTAGTTGGGGTAACTGGCCATTGTGGCCATCTTACAATTATATAAAGAGAGAGGCACCAATAAACCTGATTTTAGTTGTAAACCAGAGGGAGATATTAGATTGGATGTAGCTGCTGCAGATTTATTCAGGAATAACACTTATGCCCCACTTCAGAGTGCTTATGTAATAGTAATTATATTTATCAAGTCAGTAATAAAAAGCAGGCAAGATTATGAGAACCCAAATTTTTTTGTGTCTTCATAGAATTTGTTTCAGATTAGTCTCATGTCTAGGCAGATTTTGTTGGCTTTGCATGTTTTTTTACAGGAAGGAACAAGTGTTTTGTTTTGGGATTTTTTTTTTCCAGTTTTGCTCTGGCTTGAAATTTGTTCAAAACCTAAGGCCAAAGGACTCTTGAGCCAGCAGACGTTTGCCTGAATCCTTGTAGAACTCAAGTGCTACATTTGATGGTCCTGTATATTTGGAAAACTAATCACTTTAAAAATAATATGAAAAAATTCTAGCCATTTAGGCCATTTTTGTGGTAAAAGGAGCATTGACATTTCTGAAGCACTAAGAAACCATGAGTCATGAGTGTTACTTTTTTGTAGGCATTGAAAAATGGGATTCATGTGTAATTGCATGATTTCCCAAGTTGAAACTTTAGGAAAACAAATTGTATTGCAAGAATCTGAGAATTGGAAATTGCAAAATACTGAGAGTTGACAAGACGAAGAAGTGTCTGGTCCTTAAATTTTGCTTCAGAAACCAAAAGTTCAGATTTATCTTTAGGTATATTATTTGAGTTTCATACTAATGCGGTTCCATGGAATTGCATGCTCTTTGAGGGCAGAAAGTTACCATTTTACAAAAAAACTATGTTCTCAATGACTTTTGCCAATAAATACTTCAGTTGATGTTCAAAACAACAGCTTTCATTTCTATCATGATGTAATTTATTTGTCTGTTTAAATTACATTTATAATCCTTGTTAACTGGAGAATTTTTTAAGTGAAAATTTGGCCTTCATACAAACTTCCTTCAGGCTTGCTAGCTTGCTTTGAGTATTATAATTCATATAAGGCAGTATGCATCTGTGCTAATACTCCAGATTCTAATATTTGACCAGCTGGTAATGATCACCACTAAATGAAAATGTTTTTTGTCCTGAAGCTGGCATAAAAGGAACGAAACAGACAGGAAGCAGAGGAGAGAACAAAGGAAGTGAATGGAGAACAAGGCTCGGGAGCAACTGTTGATGCAAAGGTTGGAGTTGAGGTGACTAGAAAGTGTTTCCTAATACTCTGTAGACTCTATACCAGATTTTTGAGCATAATTTAATCTAATAGCAGGAATAGTTTTTTTTGTGCGGGCTTTATTCTATATGTCTTACCTAAAAGTCTGCAGAACTTTCTGAAACTTGCTTCGAGCAGCTCTAAACTAATTGTAAAACGTTGTTGCTCCTCAAGATAATGTTAACTGTAGTGCTGACTGTCATGGCTTTTGTAACTGTACGTGATGTTACTTTGGCATTATACAAAGATTTTTTTATACTCTCTTCTTTGAAAAAATGAAATTTAAGTATTGCAAGGAAAGGTAAGGTAAAGGGAAAGATTATTAGAAAGTGAAAATTATTCACCCAGAGATCACCAGGGCTTCTTCAGTGATAACACAGCCTTTCAGCTACTTCACTTTTTCAAAAAGGCAATCAGCTTTCTCTGAAGAGGTCATTCTTTCCCCTTCAGTAACTACTTTAAACAGCATCAAGTTGTGTGCTGTAATTTCAATTGACTTTTTGTTAATTACTTTGTCTACCTGATCTTTTGCAGGCCTACACGAGTTCATTTTGCTCATTCTCCAATCAGAAGTTGTATAGCTATGGATCAACAATTCAGTGCATAACTCAAATCAATTAGTCCTAATGAGAGACAGGATGTACTATTTGAGGTCCAGTTCTGCTCCAAAATGGGTGCATGGCTTCTCATCAGCTTCAGAGTTCAGATAGGAAAAAAATGTATCTTTCTATATTTTATAGAGCAACAAATTTTAAAAATTAATACTGAAGACAAATAATAATTTAAAATGATCACCAATTAAGTCTATCTTCATGATAGATTTCAACCAAAATATGTAATATTTAGTTGGATGGACCTGACAGACAGAACACAAAATATGGAGCATTCTGTATCCTCCCTCTGCCTGGCTGAACACAGTGGCTTAAGGGATAGAGGACAATGACAAGTTCCTGCCTGGCACAGTAGA
Organism: Urocolius indicus; assembly: GCA_013401255.1. Classification (NCBI taxonomy): domain Eukaryota; kingdom Metazoa; phylum Chordata; class Aves; order Coliiformes; family Coliidae; genus Urocolius; species Urocolius indicus. The sequence continues at coordinate 33,135 of WBNH01012607.1, forward strand.
TGCATCTCTGGCATTGCCCCACCTTCCCAGATGCCCTTGAATAATAAATATGAGATTCTGCAATTGGAACCAAACAATGAGGACAGTGGTTCTTCTAGCATGGAGATGTTGCCAAGATTAAGTCATCTGGCACCTTAATCAGACTGCAAAACAAGACAACTCACTTTTTTTTTTCCCCCACTTCCATTTGCTTTAAAACAATTGATTTAAAATTCCTACAGAATTCCTCTGTCTAGAAATTTTGTAGTTTACAATCTGTTGCAAAAAACATAAATTAAGTCCACTGCAGTGTGACCGTACCGGAAAACTGTGTCCCTCTCATTTGGCAGATGAGGTACATGAGAAAATAACCACCATAACCACGGTTAACAAAATTCTGTGTCACAGTGAGAAGCAGGGCTCAGACAGTGCTGCATTTCTAAGGAAAAAGTCATGAGAGTTATTAAGTCTTAGGGCTGTTGAATAATTCCCTGCTGTCGCGACTGCTGTGACTCCTGCCTACAGTCTGACTCTCAGCTGGGTGGGAAGAATCCCGGCCAACTCAATGTGAGTGATAAAGGAGACTTCGTTTATTCCAAGCAAGTTACATCTTTTATACATTACAAGCTGCAAGCTGTCTACGTGACAATAGCTAATAGGTTACTTATCAAAAAAGTTGTGTCTGCATGTTTCGTCTACTTGAGGTTACAGCTGCTAGCTATCTTCCTCATTTCCAGTGTCCTGCTTCCTCAAAGTGGTTTGCCAGCTTTAGTCAAAGACAGCTTGACTTTACAAAACAACATGTTCTTTTAGCCACATACATATCAGCAGGCTGCTGTTTCAACGCGACTTAGGACCTGGTCTGAATCGTGTGTTAAATCCACGCAGCTATAACTAACACTGCCAGGGCCTAATGGCCCCAGTCTTAACCCTTCGGGTCCATGCCCATTGCCCCTCAACCATTCCTCCACACCCTGCCTTCGTAAATGTTAATTAATATATATTCTCCAGTTCTGAGGAGAAGATTTACTGCATTCTCTATAAATGATGCAATTAAGGGGCAAGCTTTGGTCAGCTGAAATAATGTTTTAATTAATAACATGCATCCCACATGCAAATACCATTAAGACAACCTTTGATCAATGGGCATATTTCCGAAATATGTACAAATTAAATGAGCCTTTCATCTAATGAAGGGATCCAAAATTAAAACAAGTGCAGGAGAGAGACTTGAATACAGAATTTTAATGTTTAAATGATTAAATGATTAGGATAGACTTAGTCACTGTTAGGTTGGTCATCTTTCCAAATATTCTAATTACATTTTCCCACTCAGTCTGCCAACTACAAACATTTTTTCACTTGAGGTTTCTGCTGGCAGGACTGGGAACTTAGAATTGGGCCTCTGACAGCAAGTAAAACTCTAAGCTGTTAAAACACTAAAAGAAAGTATCAATTTAATGAAGCCCCTTGTCCTCCTCCTCCTACTCAGTTATATACTCTAATCCAGAGCAGGGTGTTATGTTACTGTTCATATCCACAACTGTTTGTTTACCTCTGGAAAAAAAAAAATGTCCTGATTTCAAATATGTTCCTACTTCCAAAGTTTCTGCAATGTGAATGAAAGAAAAAAAAAGGCCAAAAATTAAAAGAGAGAAAGAAATGAGGTGTGTAGGCTGAAGGTAGATAAAGCATGTTCAATATTGGTTATGTGTTTGTTTTGCATTGTTAAAACTGAACCTCACCTTGTAATGGGTTCAACAATAATGATAGAGTTTAAAAAATTGTCTTAAGTATTTTCACAAAGAATAGATTAATCTCACATTAATTATTTTCCCCAGAAGATTCCTACTGTCTTGCACTGTGCCTGATCCATTATATATATCTATATATATATATCCATTTTAATGCTGGTTGCCACCTGAGCCTAAAGTCCAGTAGGGCATGGATCAGAATCAGTGACACTTATGCAGAGGATAAGAGACACAGAACTCAACAGCATGCAGAATGATTTTGACAGAAAACACTTGTAACTTGCAAGGAGACATAAAGATCAGAGGCTTGCAATGGGAGACGTAAATTGGGCTTGGAATGGCTGCAGAATAAGGTTAGGATTATAGCTTGACTGGAAACTGCCTTGTGGGAAGGAAGGGAGATCTTTCTTACCACACTAGGGAGGATGCAGAGTAGGACCAGCTGAGAAAAAAAAAAAAACAAAACAGGATCAAGTTGGTGGAGTCACTGAAGATTATTGAGAAACCAGAGTAGGTGAACAAGAAATTAACTTGGGAAAGTGTGTTGGTGATCAAATAGGGGGAAATGTGTAAAATGAGGAGAATGTGCGCAAGGGAGGTAGAAGGGCAGATCTGGGACTGGCAGGATGACAGAATTGGCCCCTTGTACCAAGAATGACTATGTAAGGAACTATTGCTGAGGGCTGGAAACCAGGTTTAGATGAATAGGTGTGGAGAATAAGACTGGAGAGGGATACTTATGTCCAGGGGCAGAGAGGAGAGAGGATGAGGAGAGAGACAGGCTAGAGTGAAGATGGGGCAGAAGAGACCAAGCTTAGGAGAAAAATGTTTAAAAGTAACAGTGAAACCTATTTCCATGCATTCACCATAGAAAGCTCAGATGGAAGCCTACAGCTCCTGCATAAGTGATTAGCACATTCTGTTCTGCTGTAAACCAGTTAGTGGTGAAACTAATCCCTTCTTGGCTCAGGCACATGTAGCTATTATATAGAATTATACAGAACAACATTATACAAAATACAAAACCTAACAAAATTCTCATACTTTGTAACTTTTGATTATTTGTGTAACTTAAATAATAATATATATAATATATATAACATATATAACAATAACTTTCATTAATTACACTATTAATCTATGATTTTGAGACCATATTTATTTTTTCCACAGGCTTTCTGCCTATGTTAATTTAAAATGCTTTACTTTGCCATCTCAGTAGTCTTCTTCTACTACAGTCCTCCTTCAAGATGTAATCAAATTACATTGTAATAATAAATGAAAAAAAAAAGCAGGCATTTTTTTAGTTGCTTGTTAATTGCTCCTTTAATTAGAATGCTCACTATTTTGCAAAATGCATGTTCTGACAATGGATTTCATAGTCATTACTACAAATTGGTGAAGCTTTCCTGCAATTTCTTTGAGTGGACTCTCATGATTAAGCTGAGAACCATTTGAAAATTCTTCCAATTAGTTGAAGTGTCTAGGCTCAGGATGAAATAATGTGACCTGATTTTTTTAACTCTGACCTCTCTGGAGTGTTTCAAAGTGTGTTGGGCGCATCATGTAATCACTTAGTAGTATATGTGACTGAATGCTGTTCTGGCCTGGGCTGTTATTTCATTATGTTTTTTCCCTTACCATTAGTTTGTGCCTGTGCAGCACTTCAACAATTTGAGGAACTCTCTAAATGGTTAGCCCTGTAAAATTCCTTCTGGCAGATATCAAAGTGAACAAACTATGGACTTCTCTGTATTTCATTGAAATTCATTCTGCATAGCATAAGGAAATAAAAATGGCATGAATGTAAGCATTTTCTTCTGTAATTTTAATAAATTTTCATGTCAATAGTTTCAACAACTTTGACTACAATGTTTTTGTGCTTTCTTGGTCACAAAGCAAAGATCACAGACACAAGATGGGTATGACATAAGAGGAACTCTCCTCAGGCTCAAACATATATTTACAAGAAAGTTGAGGCTTCCTTGAGACAATTTTTTTTAGTTAGTTGGATATTGTATAACACCAGTCCTAAATACATACTTAAGTTTTAGAGTTAGACGGAAAATAAGATTTAATGCAAAGGAAATTCAGATACTTAGCTGCTTCTCTTGGTGCCTCACTTGTTCTCTCTCTTGCTCAATCCTTTCTCTTATTTTTATTCTTCTAAGTTAGGATGAAAATCTGAAATAATGATGATTAGTGGGGGATTAATGATTTCAAATTGATATGGAATATTGATATGGAAATGTGAAAAAGTGTTCCTCCCTGGAAATGCATTTTGGGTTTGTTTGGTTTGTTTTGGTTTTTTCTTCCTTTTTAATAGTAGTCATTTACTTCTAGGAAATCATCTGTTAAGATAAAATTTCCTGTTATGCTGGAAAAGTATGGTATCCAAATATGTTACCTTAGCTATACCTACACCAAGTATGAAATTTTTGTAAAAAATTTTTTTGTATGTTTTTGTATGTAATACACACAGCTCACCATCAGCTATATTGAGACACTGATGCCCACCAGTGAACGCCAAAAGCAACTGATGCGCCAGTATTGCTTTGAATGTGACTGCCTTCTCTGCAAAAATCAAGAAAAGGTAGGTTGAATGAAGAAATTCCATGCCAATGAAGCGGAATTTTCCAAAGCCTGTCAGCAGCATCCCTTTCTTTACATCATACTTATCTTTTTCTACTAATTGAATGGCCAGAATAGAGAAGAAAATTACCTCTTCCCTCCATGCTGTTTGTGTTTCTGTGAAAGACAACCATGAAGGAGAGAAGTGCAGGAAGTGCAGGAAATGTTGACATTGGTTGACATGTGTTGTTCATAAAGCTAGGAACCACTTTCAGTTCCAAGATATGGTTCAAATCATTATGAGATTCAAGGACTTCTTGAGAGTTAACATGACTTTAATCTGAACGGAATAGATTTTGTGGTATTTTTCTATTCAAAAGAATAATCTTGGAACTTAGATTGAAGCCACTTGTCTGACACAACAGGAAGGCTGTGCTTATCTTCATAAAAATGTTAAACTAATTCTGACAAACAGCTACATCAATAATTTCCAAAACTTACCAGACACACACAGCAATTGTTAGAGAGAGCAGTGAACCTCTTTGGTTGAGTGTGGTTTTCACACTCTTTCACAAGTTCTTAGAGTAGCAGATATATTTTCTTAGCATGACCTTTTCCTAGGGTTCAGCCTAGCCTGGTTTAATTATATTCTGAGTTGCTTCATATTTATACAGCCTCCTCAGAATACTTTTGTTTCCAAGCTAGAAGAGATAAAACAGAATATGCAAAAGGAGTGTGGCTTCATAGCAGTTTATGCATTGTGTCTCTCTAGTTATGTGTACACTTGTTCTTATTTTCACAAATGTCTGGTTTAGGTGAGTCATATGCCATAGCTAAATGCATTCCCAGTAGATTAGAAATGGTAAGAAAGGTATTGATGAAAATGGGGTTCCAAGGAGCATGATACAATTCATGAAATAATTGCTGTAAAGCAAAAAAGAAAAAAAACCAGCAAAACACAAAGTTTAAACTGTGTATTGTGTCAGGCAATTATGTGTGCATGAAGTCTTGTTCAAGCCAAAGTACACCCACTGAATACATAATGTAACCTTTGATTCATCACTAAGCAGTTCAAAATAGAGAAGACTAGTTTCAGGCTTATGACATCATGCTAAGTTGCTTCCTGTCCATGTGCAAAAGTTGTTGGCTTTCCGTGCCTGATAAAGATTGCTACAAAGACTTTCTTTTAAAGATACTCACTCAAATGCCGTGAAATCTTAGATTAGTTTTTGAGGATGTTATCCTTACAGATGCAGTGTAGATTAAGGAAAATAAGCAAGCTAAAGAGTCTTTAAGAATCCCTTTACAGTTTGTGAAAGGATAAGCAAGTAGTCTAAAGGCTGTGCAGCCTGGGAAATGTTTTAAGAAACAAGATCTGTAGGCTGCAGTACACTTCCCTGTAAATTCAACATGCTACATAAAAAAACACTGTAACAAAATGATCTCTGTGTATGCTAATGAAAACAAAAGTCTCTTACATAGGTTAAAATTAGTTAAATGATTTTTTATACTTTGAAATTTTTAAGTGTGATTTGAGATGAGATAGATAGATAGATAGATAGGTTTTGCCCATTGACAAAACTCTTGGTGGGGATGATATTGCAAACTGTTTGGAAAGCTCTTTGTGACTTCATTCTGAAATTCTGTGGTTTCCTCATTATCACCATTTAAGGAGCCCTGTGAAGGGCTAGGAATCTCATATCTGCTTTGTCGATGTCTAAAAGAAGACATCTTTATCCTCAGCTTCAGTCTAGGATGATTAGATATAGTCTGCCACAATCCTCTTAGTACTGCATTTCATTTCTCAGTGACAGAGATTTTGTAAATACAATTGTTTACATAACTAACATGGAAACATAGCTTATTTCTTTTCCATTCATCTCAGTCACTGTTGATAAACTGAGAGTCATGTGACACTGCAACTGCCAATGGCAGGTAATATTTTCAGAAATTCTGTGTTTTTTAAATTACAGAACGACTGGATTTAAATGTTTAAATGTCATTAGTTAGCAATATTATTCAATAATATCCCTTATGAAATATGTGTGATACTGAGGAGAATTTCCAAGACATCTTTAAAAATTTGTAAAAGGCAAAGTCTTTGTCAACAAAGTAAGTGACAGCTGCAACTTGGGTCATCAAGGGTGGCAGATTCAACACTGTAATTCAATGACTATAAGGGACTAAAAGTAAGTTCCCATCTCACAACATTGTTTTGCAAATATAATGGCTTGTAATCCATATTATAAATGTTATCAGTAAAAATGCAAATTCCTGTTTGGCAGAAATGCTTTCTGTCTTCAAGTAAGTTTTTCTTGGTGGTGATTTTTTCAGTTGTAGTCATCTCATTAAAAAAGCTAGAATTCTTTTTCTAACAAACACTTACAGAGATCATAGGTCCTTATTTTCAACAAAATTCCAGCTGACAGTGTGCCTGCACCTGCTGAGCACACAGTAGGGAGCACTGAAAGAAGAGGAATCACTCCTGAGATGCATGCATAAGTCAAGTATTTTCCATTGTAGCTTTTGTTCTACATCTTCTGTAATGTTTTTAAAACAATCCTGAGAATCCTATGGGAAATATACATTAAAGTTTATATGAAGGGCATATAAAGTTTATATACATTAGGACTTATTTACATATATGCTTGCTTATTAATATTTATAAAAATGCTTTGCAAGTTTCTTATCAATGAAATTCATCTCTCCTGCTATATCTTCTAAAGATTTGTTCATTTATTCATACATGCCCAAGAGAAGAAGGAATACAGTATCAAGTTTCTGTTCTCAAGTCAGTTACTGGCTTTGTAAGTGATCTTGGACAATTCATTTTATTCAAAAGCAACCTTTGTGTTTTCTAAGACTCTGCCTTATTTTTCCATAATTAGTCATAATTTTCATAATTAGTGAGAATCTACCATTTTAATTGCAGCTGAACATATTTTGAATTAGAACCCAGACTTATGTCTCTAAATCAGGGACTATTTTTGTGAATGTTCAGTGAAGCACTGTTTTGCTCAGTTTCCCCAAATGCAGCATGAAAACAGCAATTCATCTCAGAGACATCTACATGAGCAAATAACACATTTAGCCTACAAAATGCCACTAATTTCTCCTAACTTTAGTTAGGTATCTAATCTAAAGCAATTTTAGCTTCCCTCCATACAAGAAAAGATAAGCAGCTAATTTATACTGCAAGAAAAATCTATGAAACTAGAATGGATATAAAGGTTAAAAAAATGCTGTCAAGTAAATACCCACAGTTAAAACAAATTTGATTAATAAATTTGGGGGAGATAAATTATGCAGGTCTGTAAAGTAGGTATAAACACAAAATCAAGAATCACATGATTAGGTTTCTGTGATAGCTGATATGAATAGCAGAGTGCAGTTGCAACTACGTAGGTTTAAGCACACTAATATCCAGATTGCTGGTAAAATTTTTTTATGCCGATCACTTCAAGCTTTTTTCTCTGGCTGCTGCTGTAGACAATATATTTTACAGCCAGTGTCACTGCTTCTTCACTGTTATTTGTTAAAAAAATGATTAGTCTTGGATAGTGGTTACATCATACTACAGTCACACAGTATAGCTATGCATACAAACAAGAGCAGTGTGTCTGCCCTTGACAATTCTAGTTCTTACTATGGAAGTAAGTCAAGCCAGAGCTCAGTCATATTTCACTCACCTACACTTTCAGCTTAACATTAGCGTAACCAGTGCCTACAAAACCTAGTGGCAGTAGTTAGCAGCCCACTGGGACACAATGTTGATTATTTCTACAGTTGGTTGGCTGACTAAGAGTTCATTCTTTCGGCAAGACATTTGGTAGTGAGAGCCAGCTTAAGACTCTTCTGTTCCCTTTCAGAGAATCTTACTCTCTTGGAATGTATTTCCAGTAGCCAAAGACAGAGATGTTTGGGGGGTTTTTTTGTGGTTTTTTTTTTTTTTTTTTTTTTAGTGCCAAAATGATGCTAAAAACAAAGCAAACACTTCTAATTCTTGAGCATTCTTGTTCATTAACAGAGCCATCATCTCTTCAGCCTCTTAACATTTCTTACATGACTTCTGAGGCTTCTTCCATCTTTCAACATTTTTTTTTTTTTGTCAAAAGACAGTTCCACAGATACTGACAAATGGAGTGTGATAATTTTGCCATTGACAACTTACTTCTCTCACTTGCCTCAGGACTGCCTTAGTGTGCTCAGGTCATGACTTGGTAGCAGTCAGATGGAGCTTACTTGGCTTGTCAAAAGTCACGGAGAAGATACTGCTGTTGTTATAAATAGACATGAGTTCAGAGCTGTATGCAAACTTCTTGCTTGTTCAGAGGATCCTTAATAGATAAACCCTTATCAAAGCTCATGTTTGGAGCTAATGTAGGAGTTGGAGTGTGGCATTCTCTCAGGAGTCTGGCTTTCTCATCTGAGAGGACTGAAATCTCATTCATTTTAGACCCAGCCATCTAAGAGGAAATGTGATCTTCTGGCAGATGTTTCAAGCAGAAAAAGTTTTTTGCCAAGGAAAGGGATACTACTCTCATCACTGTTTCAAGTTGTTGCAGCTACATTTAAGTGCCTGGATAGCAACATTCCCCTTTTCCTGACATCCAGCTTCCTTGGGAAGAACTAGTCATTACTATTATGATTTTTTTTTTCAGATGGTGTAATTCCTGTAGCTGTAATTCCTGTAGGTCTCTGCTAAATCACAGAATGATAAAGAGAAATAAGAAAACTTTTGCTCTGAACTAATAAGCATATAGATTAACATAGAATCATTATCATTGCAAAAAAGATCTTTGAAATGTTTGAGTCCAACTACTAACCCCACACTTCCAAAACCATCACTAAATTAAACCATATCCCCTCAGCACCTCATCTATGCATCTTTTAAATATCTCCAGGGATGGTGACTCCATCACCTTCCTGGGCTGCCCATTCCGATGCTTAGTAACCCTCTTGGTGACAGCGTTCTTCCTAATGTCCAGTCTAAACCTCCCCTGCCACAACTTGAGGCAATTTCTTCTTTTCCTGTCATTCATTATTGGACAGATTAGATTGACTCCCACTCCCACTTCACTACAAATCCCCTTCAGGTAATTGTAGAAAGTGATCATATCTCCCCTCAGCCTTCTCTTCTCCAGGCTAAACATCCCCAGCTCCCTCAGCCACTCCTCATAACACCTGTTCTTCAGACCCCCCAGTAGCTTTGTTACCAATCTGGGGACAAGCTCCAGCACCTCAGTGAGGGGCCCAGAACTGGACACAGTACTCAAGGTATGGCCTCACAAGCACTGAGTATAATCACTTCCTTGACCCTGCTGGCCATACTATTTCTGATACAAGCCTTTGGCCTTCCTAGCCACCTGGGCACACTTCTGGCTCATACTCAGCCACTGTCAATTAACACCTTCAGGTCCTTATCCTGTGGGCAGCTTTGCAGCCATGTTGTCCCAAGCCTGTAGCATTGCCTGGAGTTGTTGTGGCCCAAGTGCAGCACCCAGCATTTGGCCTTTGTGAACCTCATACAATCGGCTTCAGCCCATCAATCCTGCCTGTCCAGGTCGCTCTGAAGGGCGTTCCTGCCCCCAAGCAGGTCAATGTGTCCTCTCATCTTGGTGTCATCAGCAGATTTACTGAGGGTGCACTGAATCCCCTCATCCAGATTACTGATAACGAAGAGATAGAGATAGAGATAGAGATAGAGATAGAGATAGAGATAGAGATAGAGATAGAGATAGAGATAGAGATAGAGATAGAGATAGAGATAGAGATAGAGATAGAGATAGAGATAGAGATAGAGATAGAGATAGAGATAGAGATAGAGATAGAGATAGAGATAGAGATAGAGATAGAGATAGAGATAGAGATAGAGATAGAGATAGAGATAGAGATAGAGATAGAGATAGAGATAGAGATAGAGATAGAGATAGAGATAGAGATAGAGATAGAGATAGAGATAGAGATAGAGATAGAGATAGAGATAGAGATAGAGATAGAGATAGAGATAGAGATAGAGATAGAGATAGAGAACAGGCCCCAGCACTGAGCCCTGGGAAACACCACTGGTAACTTCCCACCAACTGAATTTAATTCCATTCCCCACCACTATCTGGGCCCATTCATCAGCCACTTTTCTATCCATCTCAGAGTAGGTCTATGCAAGCCATGAGCAAACAGTTTTGCCAGGAGGATGCTGTGGGACACTGTGTTGAAGGCCTTACTAAAGTCCAGGAAGACCACATCCACAGCCTTTCCCTCATCCGCTATTCAGGTCATCCAGTCATAGAAGGAGATAGAATAGAATACACCTGCATCAGAGGAAGAATGACATTTATCCTAAGTGTCAGACCACTGGCTGTGTGGTAAGGGAACCCCACAATTCTGTCAGTGCTTCAGGCAATAGGTTAGGTTCAGGAGACTTCAGGATACAGATAGTTCACCGTATCTTTTTTCTAGATTCCTGCTCCAAATCAAGTAGAAATAGGAGTGTGGATCTTCGTCTTCCTAGGTGTATATTGTAGCTAATTTAAAATTCATAAGAACTTTAAAGAAAAAGGAAAAGAAAGTGAGTGGAAAGTACCTTTTTCTCATCAGTTCAATAGATGTAAGCTAAATCCCTTTCTAACAGGGAATAAATTTTACCATTTACCTTTAAAGGCCCAAACCAGGACATCAACAATATATGATTTGGTTATAGCTTCAACCTTTGCTGGCATGCTGTATATTTTGTTGTCTCTGTTTCACTGTTTTTCTCTCCTGCTAGTCTCTTAATTCTTTGGGATAGATACTCACTTTATTCTGTACAGTCTAAAAATCTGCTGAAGAAAACAGTGTAGCTGTGATTCCGATAGAGATTTATAAATAATAGCAATGATAAACTCTACAAATTTTTAAAGTCACAGCAACAAGGACTCTGCTTTTCATCAGCAAATTTGTAACTTGAAATACCAGACAATTTTATTGTCTCACTGAAATTTTTGCAATAGGCCATCTTCAAATAATTTCACCAAAATTTTTTGTTATCTCCAAACTCACGTACTGCTGAAGACATCACCCAAAACTAGTCCAGAGGAACCTTTTTCATTTTGAAAAAAAAACCCACAGCTTTTCAACTGTGGTTCCTATGATGCACCTTCAAAACTGTGTGTCCTATGTCTTGTCTTCAGATTCTGAGTGTACTTTCTTCATATTTCAAATTTATATTTTCGAATACCATCCTGATTGTATATGATATACTTTTTTTCACAATCTTGGGCAATTTCTATTAGTTCAGTTTTATTTTCTTTAGCTAAAAAATTGTGCTAAGAAATCTTTCTTACATTGTATTTTTCCTGAGATCAATTACTTTCCATACAACACCTAGAAATCACTAGGTGGACTTTGCTGCTACTTCCACTCAGGGAGAGGACTTCTCACATTTCCCACTGATACAGTGTGGGTCTCTCCCACAGGAGATAGTCCTCCACAAACTTCTACAACATGGGTCCTTCCCAAGGAATGTAGTTCCTCAAAAACTGCCCCAACAAGGGACATCCACAGGGAAAATAGTCCTTCAGGAGCAAACTGCAAAATATCTCCCCATGGAGACTGAAGTCCTGCAAGCAAACTTGCTCTGGCGTGGGCTTCTCTCTCCATGGGTTCCCAGGTCCTGCCAGGAACTTGCTCCAGGGTGAGCTTTCCACGGGGTCACAACTTCCTGTGGGCATCCACTCACTCTGGTGTGTGGAGCCCTCCATGGGCTGTGAGTGGATCTCTGCTCTGTAGTGGTCCTCCGTGGTCTGCAGGGGGACAGCCACGTCACCATGGACTGTACCAGAGTCCACAGGGGAATCTTTCTTCTAGTGTCCTCCACCATCACCCCCATTTCCTGTCCCCCTGCATCACTGGGTGAGGGGAGGTAGAAACTCAGGAAGAAGGATAGATGGAGAGAGATGTTTTAAGATTCATTTTTTATTTCTTATTTCCCTATTCTGTTTTGATTGATTGTTAGTAAATGAAACCATTTGTCTGCAAGCTCAGTCTGTTTTGCCTCTGATGGTAATTTCTGAGTGATCTCCCAGTCCTTATCTTGACTCACAAACCTTTCACTATATTTTTTTTTCTCCTTCATCCAGTTTAGAAGGGAGAGGGATAGAATGACTTGCTGGACACCTCGCACCCAGCCAGGCCTAAACCAGCACAGTCTAGCCTTCTCATTTATCTGAAGAAAGATGACTTTCCTCTCAGCTGCCTCTAAATTTCTAGACACTCTGCAAGCCAAATTTTATTTTAAATTTTATTTATCAAAGGTTGATTGAATGATCAATTGATGACTTTAGGATCCTGTGGCAAGGTCATCAGGGATCATGACATCCCTCTAATTTCTTTTTCACAATGTAATTCTTCAAAGTTTGGAGCTTTGGCTGAATTTGTAGGAAGCACCATAGATTGAGAAAGACAAAATCAGGCACTTCAGTGCCGAAATAAATTCTAGTCCTTAACTAATATCCTCTGGGATCTATTAAAGCAAGAATGTGTTCATATGAATAGCAAGGACGTCTAGACTAAATGCTTTGGATGGAAAAATTGCTATGGTAAGCAATGTACCACATCAGTTTCTTGTCATTAATTTAGATAATACAACACAGCAATGCAGTAACTAAAGCTGTAGTTATAAACATTTCATTTGTAAGCTTTATTTTTAGACCTGATTAGGAACTTTTTGTTGTGTAAAAGGTAGCAGGCTTCAAAAGGCTGAATCTTCTCCAGCCATGGGAGTTACAGCAGAGGACTGTGTAATTTGTAGAGCCATTGCAGATTGTCCAGTTATTTTCCACAAGATTGCTCAGTGAATTTTATAAAATTGTATAAAAGCTGTTGTCGCTGCAAACAGTGACTTGAATTTGGGAGCATGGTGAAAAAGCATATCACAGCTCTGTCCAAGATTTATCTGATCACAATCATTAGGAATAATATATTGCTTTAGAAAAGATACGGCATGACTCTTTGTCTTAGTCTGCCTAGACAATTGTTGGATATAAACTAAAGTTTCTTCACTTCCCTTGACAATACCTAGATAACTACATTTTCACTCTCAAAATATTTCTAGTGTCAAATTTCAAGTTTGCATCATTCCTGTGCATGAAAGAATTCCTTCTGAGTTTTAAAAACTTTGATGTGATTCCAGCTACTGCCTAATAATACAGTATTTTAAATCTATAGACATTTGGTATAGAGGAGAAAGATACTGTGAAGTTCAATTACTGTTACATTCTGTTTGATTAATGAAGGTGGAGATCCATGCAAAGTGAACATTTCCACTACCCCAAATCCTTACCTGATAAAGAAATTTAAAAATTTTCATATAATCAAAGGAGAAGTATGCAAACACACTTAAAAGATGTTGTACAGTGTTGTCATTTCAAGAACTTCTGCTTTGGAGAATTACCACTGACTATCCTCTAACCCTTCCTTTGAAGGGTTGAGATAGTGTGCTTTCAGAGGGGTGACACCCATCCCTCCAACTAGGAAAATATTTCAAAAGAGCACTATATCTGTTTGTAAGCAACGAATCAAGTACTTAGTGGAGAGTACTTACAGGAGAGACAAAACTATATTAATACAGTGAGCTGTTTTGGAAAATTGGAAATCCAATATGGATTCTGAATCACCAAATATGGTGTTCCAGCAGGTCCCATAAACTGTCATTTCCATGTGAATCAAAATGTCTAACTTCCAGTATGTATTTTGTGAGCTAGACTACTGCTCCTTGCTTTGAATCACCTTGACTGATCACTGTTGATTGCTCAGGCCTATGAAAACCTGTAATAATTGCAGTAATCAGGAACCAGCTGCATGACAGCTATTCAAACAGTAAATAAAAGCCTAGAGAAATATCCAAGGGTCTTATAAGAGTTTCCATGACATTAGAATGTTTTGGAGAACGTTTTTTTTACTCTCTTGAATGTGGACATTTTTCTATTTTTTGTGACAGTGACTAAAACGTTCCTATTTTTGAATCAGAATAATAGAGTACCAGAAGGGTACTGGAAACAGTTTGTCAGAAGCACTAATTTGCCTCATATACTGTTTCTAGCTGCTTCCCCTAAAGACTGGAAGAATCTCTACTGGTTTAAATTGGTGTTAGAGGATAGTCAGTGGTAATTCTCCAAAGCAGAAGTTCTTGAAATGACAACACTGTACAACATCAAAATTCAGCTAGGGAACAATCAAATATGTTGGTGAAATTCTAGATGAGGAAGTTTCAGACACTGTGCTCTCTTAAGAGTTGCAGTTGAACAAAATTAATTCAACCTTTTTTTATTCATAATTTTTAAAATCTTGGGGGCTGGTCAGTGTGGATTTGAGCATTGACATTGAATATTCAAGCAAAATGTAATGAGTTAGGGAGTAAATTTTTATCAATGCTTTGGAAATTAGCACTTTTACTTTTGAGATCTGTCAAATGTTGTATGGTGTAGATGAATCAGCTGTGTAGCATCTTAACCACATTGCATGTGCTTTTTTAAACCCTAAACTCCCTGTATTTCATACCCATTCATTCAGAAAATGTATACTTCAGTAAATCTTGTTGTTTTATATTGCAAGATGCATTAGAAAATAATAATTACCATGGCTACCATTTTATTATGTGAAATAGCACACATTAAGTTTTTTTTTTTTATATTAGTCTCCAAAATAAATATTAAACTTCATGTCAGTGTATCTTCAGTTAGAACCAATA
This sequence comes from Urocolius indicus, assembly GCA_013401255.1. Taxonomy (NCBI): domain Eukaryota; kingdom Metazoa; phylum Chordata; class Aves; order Coliiformes; family Coliidae; genus Urocolius; species Urocolius indicus. The sequence continues at coordinate 48,165 of WBNH01012607.1, forward strand.
ATTCCACGGGCACAAATTCTTCATATCACTGATGTATAAGTTGAACTTTGATACACAAATAACTACATCTCTACTTTGTGATGTTTAGTCATTTGCATAAATATTAACTTTAATGGAATTTATGTACATATTTAAACTTAAGCACATATTTCAATGCGCTGAGTGTGGATTGGATTACACATTGTGAATACCTAAACTTTCTCAGAATTCTGGACCAAAATTTCACTTTTGGGCCATTAAATGACCTCGGTGGCACTCTGTGTCTCCACACATTGCAGAATTAAGGAATAAAGCAGATTTGCCTTATAGCTCTCATTTTGTGTGGTAAGATAAACCTAGAGATTGCCTCAACAAACATGTAAGCAATGTCTAAGACAGTGAAATACCAGCCTCATTGTTGCTAGGGATTAGGCTGCACAGCATCCTTCCTCAGGTAACAGAATTACCTACAGGGATCTTTTGAACTGATGCTGGAAATTAAAATTGAATTATAAATATGCCAGGAATTTTTGGGTGGTCTGGCCTTAGGCCTTATTTCTCTGATGTTAAGCTGTAAGTAGTTTCTTTTGCTTTTTCTCTGTTTCCCCTCTGTCTTTTACAGGTTGATAAAGAGTGAACTTCTATTTATTGCTCTTCCCATGGTCTAATGAATATTTATTTCAATTTTCAACCTATGCAGCACAGAGTGGAATTTCACAGTCGGTTCTCAACTGCTGAAATTAGAAGGTTTATAAAGGCAGTGCTGTCACAGACACAAAACTCAGTTCTGTTGCTCATGGAATAAAGCACAGCTTGCATCATCTTGACTGGGAGTAGACATTGAGCTCTTAGGCCTGCAAAGTGCCAGCCGTGCACAGGGGCCTGAGCTGTGTGCAGCACATGGATTTTGCAAAAAAATTAGTAGAAAGGACAATGAAAAAAACTAGGGTAGTGCTTGTGTAATTATGACTTCTTTACCAAAAGGAGTAGCAGTATTTTAGGAACCTAGTTTAAAAATAAATATTGAAAATGTTTTAATGAGAAATTAGAATGACCAGCACTCATCTGTGAAATCAAAATGTGTTAAATGCATGTGCCTTTCATTTGAAGAGTCTCCAGGTTCAGGCAAGATGTTATGGTGAAGTATAGCTGCTTATCCCTGTGTATTGTTTATATTTTGACAGATATTTTTAGATACTATCATGCTTTCTTGCTAAGTAGCCTAGCATCCTTGTATGCTGCTTTTTAAGGGAGGAAATACTGTGTGTTATGTTATTTGTGTAGACTTTTATCACAAAGAGTGGTTATAAACCAGGAAAGCTTTAATAATAATACTTGATCTGTAGCATTATTGGTCTTTTAAAAGTTCAGTTAGGCTGTGATGTTTGAGACTAATGAAAGTTTTGAGGTTTTTTGGTGTCATTTCTCTTACTATAGGAATTTATACACATGCACTCTAAATAATGTTCTGACAACATGCTTAAACATTAAATCACCATAACGATATATAATGATTGCCAAATAGTTTCAAAGTGTGTCCCTGTTTTTACAGTACCTATCATTTTCATTAATGAATTGGAAGTAATTGCAAAATCATTGCCAGTAAAATTAGTGGATAACAAAGACTGAGACAATAATAAACATTTATGAGAACAGTTAAATAATACGGAGTAACTGGAATTGCTTGGTCATTTAGGCCTATTGAAATAAAATACACCATCACTGCAAAGGTAGAACACATGTTCCACCGAATCTCAGATATTACAGTGTAAATGTCAAAATCTTAGCTAGTTACTCAAGATTTCCTTTATGGATAAAGTGGAGAGAAATGGACACACTTAGACTGTTATTCTTCTGGTCTATTTTAGAAGCATGCTGCAGGATAATACAAATTACACCCTGAGAGTGTCTCATTTTTTCTCTGTCAAATAGAAAGGTAGCCTAAATGTCTACATTTGATCAGATGAATCTCATCATGGATATCTGAACAGGAATGGAAAGTATTGTGTTCTCTGGCAAAGAAGTCCAGACCCTTGAATATGACCCTTGAATCTACAAGCAGAGGAGTTAATAGGGAAGATATGTCAGTTTGCCTCTGTAATGTACAATATACAGATGCAGTGATCTTTGAAAAGGCTATTAAAAAATGTGTGTGTCTAAGAACACACATAGATATTAATAACTGAAGTGGGGTTGCAGTACATAAGAGTATGAGTCTTTGACAGAAATGCAATTACTAGTTTGGTGTGCAGAATTGTGAGCCTGACTGATGTTGGACTTGCATCCGGAAAGGTTGAAAACTATTGGACTGTTTGTTTCTCTCTTATCTTGTACTTTAAGATTTAATTAAATCTAAGATCTTATTTGGATAAACTTATCTTCATGCCATTTAATTTTATTAAACTGACTTCTTAAAGTGGATTTACTGATCTTAATTTTCTCTTTCTTCAAAGCATCACATTTTAATACATTTCCCACAGTTGGTTATGGTGACTCTTTTTAAATTTCATAATAAATAGTGTAATATTGTAACTAAACTGGGTAAGATTTTTTTATATTACCATATGAAAATGCTTGGGTTTTTGCACTAATTCTGTGCAGAGTCTGAGCAAACCTTCATCTTGATTTTACTGCGTATCAGGAGCCCTTAAACCTGAATGATGTGAACAACTGTTAAATTTTCCAATACCTATATAAGTTAGAATATTACTAGCCTGTGCAGTTCTTATGCATTTCCAGACACCAGAGTCAGTAATCCATGAAGAGCTGATATCAATTATGTGAGGTGTCACAGCCTGGATAATACTGAGCAATGTACTTCACAGCTGCAATATGGCATCCAACTGCAATGTGTCTTTATTCTACTTCCAGAATTCAGAAATAAAAAGTACAAATTCAGTTTTTTCAGAAGGCAGGTTCACCATAGCCTCACATGGAATATAACATTGTTTTTATCTGCAGACAGAGTAGCTTTGTGATTGCTGTGTGTCCCATCCCACCACTTCAGAAGAGTAAGAAAGAAAACACAAGATCTTCTCTTCTGACAGCTCAGTTTCTGCTGAGGACAGCCTTATGGGGGTTGGGAAAGATTGAACTGGAACTTATGGAGCTGACATTATTTTTATGGGATGAGGAAGCTTTCAAAACTTCAGAAATTGTGTAAATCTACTATCACGACAGGACTTTCTACACTGATCATTTCACATAGTCATAGCTCTTAACAAAGCACATGCAAGAGTGAAGGTGAGAGAAATCCTCAAGTGAAGCTGTATACTTGTATAAGTGTAGTGCTCGGAAGAGATGAGGCATCTTTGATTATGAGTTTAAACTTCATCCAGTATAAATCTAAAGCCATGCCAGATTTGTGTAGAGTCAAACTCTAGTAGCACAATTTGCTTCACAATAGCCTGTGATTCCCAGTTGATATATGGCTTTTCTTATGCTACACAGTCCTCTGTCACAAAGTGCTGTCCCATCACAAAACTGTGGCTTCAAAGTTGAGCACAAATTATCTAAGGAAATAAGAAAGACTGAAAATGATCTATAAGAGATGACTTCAGATATTTTGGGAAACTGTCAAGTGTGATTTCTCTTACTGTGCCTGTAATTGCATGCACCTGTGATCACTCAACAGGCCATCATATGCTGTTTACTCTTCAAGTACTCAAGTCACAGTTGCAGTTTAACCACAGTATATCAGCTTTCATTTTACATTTTCTCACTGACATTCTTCATTGTCTTACTGCAAGTGAAACTTTAGAAGATCTGCAATATCTTCTGCTCATTTAATGCTTTCCTTTTGCAGCTAAGTATTACTCAATGAGTTACTGAGTTTAACTGGAAACAAGCGTTCAATAGTTGCTGCACTTTAAAGAGAGGTAGAAATTAGTAATTTATGCTTTCAGAGCTTAATGTATCAGAGATCTGTTTTAAAATGGGATACTCTAATTTGAATGTATATAAACTCTTCTGAAACCTTCCTAAAACAAAACCTAAGAAAACTTTTTTTGATTTAAACTCCTCAAGTTCGCCAGAATGATTTTGTCAGATGCATGTCTGTAGTTACTACTTAAATTTTTGGAAATTAAGTAAAATGTAAGCAGTTGTCAGAAATTTATATTAAATGTTCTTATATATGGGGTAGCTTTTAAATTGTGAAAGTATTGCAGTCCAGAAAAATTCCTTTTGGAAGATATTTTTAAAGCTTCTGCATAAATAGAACAAGAACGGAATTATATGCTGCTCCTGTCTCACAGGATTATCATTCTATAATCATCGATGTTGTGTTCAAAAGGAACTATTGAGATTATTTACTGATTCTTCTGTCTTGCAAAAATACCATACTCAATAATATTTCATATTAAACCCGTAATTTCTGTTTTAACTGGGGTTTAAAGATTTTTACCATTGTAAAAATGACATTTGCTGGTACCTACATTGCATTCTTGTATTCCATGTTTGTATTCTATGTTTAGAAGATACTGGTCATGTAAAACTCCAGACTTTGTTTTTACTCCTCTCAAGCCAGCCTGGCACTCCAGTACTATAAAGTTTGGTTCATTTCTGCTTATGTAAGACTGGAAACCCAAACACTGAAAACAGGCACATAATGAAGATGCCTTTGGACCTACTTCTTGTAGGAGGAAGGCTGAGAAAGAGAAAAATTGATGTAGGAGTTACTTATTGTTTGGAGTTTTCTGTCCTCACGTCTCCCTTCAGTGGAGGGAGGGAGAGGAGGGAGTGCTTCACTCTTCAAGGCGAATCTCTGGCTTGTTTCTCTGCCTCCTTGAGAAGAATGATCTCTGTGGAGAGAACAGAAAATCCATGTTCAATTTATATCCTGTAGCCTAAGTATGAAAGGATGAGTAGCTCTTAATCAACCTTTTCAATATTCAGGAGGTTGTTGAAGGTGTGGTGTGCAACAGATCAGCAACACTGGGGATGTGGGAGGGCGCTTGCACAGAGGTTGCTATGATGCTGACTGGTTGGCATATACTTGTTCTGGCAAAAGAGAGATCTTCTCTCGGAGGACATACTATTTGAAACATGTATCTCTAATTTGAAGGTTATACTCCCTTCTAAGGAGAGTTCAGTTAAGGAACTAGTTCAGGACACTAGAATAGCAAAAAAGATAGAGAATTAATTCTTAGAAACAATGTCGGTGCAAAAGAATGGGAGGGAGTGGAACAGGTGAACATTTTCAGATGCTTATTTCTGTAATGGATAGTGTCTGTAATTGTTTCAAGAGATGGTGGTTTTATAATAAATCTTCATATCACTTTAAGCCAGAACTACAGAACATTTATCACTGTGAAAACAGATTATAATCTTCATCAGATACTCTCTGGTTTTCTTGTTTCTCTCTTTGTTACAAGTGGTTATAATGTCATTTTTACAAGTGTCACTAATGGAACCTGAACTGTGGGAAACTGTGTAATATTTAAAGCCAATATTGACATTTAGTGGTGTATTGTGTACCACAGACTATTTTTATGGGCATTTATAGAGCAGAGCTGGGCAGAGCTGATCATGTCTGTTCTCAGGCTCCAGAAACATAGAATGCAATGATTATCTACAGATTTAGAGGTCTGAAGAATCATTCGGTATAAAAGCTGGAGGTAGTTTGAAAAAAAAACAACTAATGTTTTTCTGATCTACAAACTATGGAAATTCAGATGTTCAAGGTAATAGTTTTTAAAATGAATCTTGCGCTTGAATCATTTATACTGAGAAATTTAGGAGAGGGAAGATGGTTCTTTATGGCAGAAAAATCTTGCTTTACAGAATATTTTGCAGCTGCCTGTTTTGAGGAGCCAAATAGATCTTAAGAGTAGATTTCTGTCTGATTTCATTAAATAGATGAGCCTCCATGTTTCATGTACTGTAACTAAATTTGTGGGGATATGAAGGTACACAGCGTCTTTCTTTTGAGAGGTGACATGTTAAAAGAGTTTAGCGTATAGCTTGTCTTACTAGAAGAACAGAATATAACTGGAGTTTTTTCCATCTAAAGGATTAGAAGCACAAGTTCAAGCTGGTAGTCCAAGTTATAGTCAGTCTGTGGAAATTTCTGCAAAACCTAACAGTTACAATGACAAATCCCAAATACCACAGTACTGGAAGATTAAGTTGACAAATCTATGGTATTGGAAAATGGAGAGATAGAATGGAAATGTTGCTGTTGCATCTTAACTCATCTTTTAATGAAAAAGTTTTTCTTGCACATGCTTGGAATAAGTGGAAAGCAAGAACTAAAATTATCTTCCATCCAGAATAGTTGTTCAAATAAGTCATAGGATAAATTTTCTCTTTCCTTGTGCCCTGGATTGGGAGTTCTGCTAGCATATTCAGTGACTCTTCCACCACCAATGGATGGTGCCTCTGTTATTAAGAGAATTCTAATGTTGCCACAGAATAGCATGTGTTGCAGTAGTTTTCTGCTCTTCCAATGAGCCTTCAACACCACTCTGTTTTCTCCAACGTGCCTCTGTGTGCAAAAGCTGAATTGTAAAGCATGCCAGTTTCAGCCATCATAAGGTTGACATTTATTTCTGACTAAATTATCAAGTCTAAATATTTTTTTTAGAATAAGACACATGTATTTTGTTTTTTTTCTGAATTACAAGCTCTTATATTTAGTATCAATGTTAGAAATAAGGAAAATATTTAGGTGCAAGTCAGTAACTCTTCTTTTTCAAAACCTCTTCCTTTTCTTCAGCTAGGTTTCTTCTTTTCCACAGATGAGAAAAAGCCTGTCTTCCTTTATTGTTGGCAGCTCTGCACACCTGGAGATTTGACTAGGAACATGTTCTGAAAAGAGATGCTTTGAATGAGTGTTATTCTATGGAAAACTAATTCTCCCATAGGTGTTACTGCCATGGTTTTAGAATAAATTAAACAGTAACTATTAATCACTTTGATTATTTACGTAATTCCAACTCCAAGACAGCTTTGTGGTTTTAGCTGGCTTAGTCATATCACATGGCCATGACTTTCAAGATATTGTCCAAGGGGAAGAAACAACTTGGAAAAAGATTCTTAGTCTGGAAGAAGTGTTCTCAGCACTCCTGATTGTTTTGTAGCCCCTGCTTGGCTGCTTGTTTGGAAGCAGCCTCCGTGTTGTGTTGTCAACTAGAGTGTTCAGGAAAGAACACAACTTCTTTAGTATATGGAAATCTGATGAGCACTAAAGATGTAGAAGGCCCAGTTTTGGTTTTTTTTTTGCTTCTTACAGGTCTTTACCAATCCCCAAAATGCCTCATCTTGAGAACCCACAACTTAAATCCTTCCCAAAGCTGGGCATCCTGCCCAGCTCCCTCCATCCTAAAGTCTCTTACAAAAGGGATAAAGACCATGAATCCAGAGAGGGCTGAGAGATTATTGGTCCAACAAACACACCCTATTCTCTATCTGGATCTCAAGCCAGTGTTGACTTAACCATATGCACTAATGTAAAGGTTAGAGGAAATCCCAACATCACACAGCTTTGTGTTGTTAATGAAATGCTAGAAGACAATGCAAAGCACCTTGAAAGACTGCACAAGAAAAAGATTAATCCCATGTCAGTGAACACTTTAACCTGATTCATCCATCAGTCCCACTATGTACAAAGTGAGACCATATGACATATTAGTCTTTGGCCTGCAACTTCTTGAATAGTTAGTTTTTTTCTTTCACTTAAAAATCTGTCCCAATTCCTGTGTTTCTGAGGTTTAGTTTTAAGGCTTACAGCATGTTACAGAAACATTGAGAATTATACTTGGGCCAGTGGGAAAAGATAGCTTAAAAGATTTTTTTTCTTTTTAATGAAAATTTAAATGAAAATGAAAATTTCACAGACATCATTGTTAGTATCTTACAGGCCAGACTTACTTTTCAGATCAATCAGTGAGCAGTGCTGGATCTACAAATTTGTTTCAGAGACAGATTGTTACAGGCTAACAGGTTGAGCTCAGAAATTTATGTAATCCAATGGAAACTGGTAGAGGTTACGTGGAAGGTAACATCCAGTATAAGTCTATCACAAATCTGTAAGAGGAATGGGTATGAACTGTGCTGATAAAATTTCTGCACTATGAATTTGTTTGTCCTAATGTTAACCTCATGCCTTCTGGTGGCAAATTCAGCTCTATACAAAATTGCTTCCAGGTGATTTTTTTTTATGAGAGAACCGATTGTAGGGGAAATATATGTGGAAACTACATTGAAGTCAGGCTGCCCTCCTTATGAGGCTTTGCAGAATGGAGGAGCAGCTGAGGCTAATCTTGATTTAACTTTGATATAATCATAGAATCATAGAATGATAGGGTTGGAAGGGACCTTTAGAGATCATCTAGTCCAACTGCCCTGCAGAAGCAGGTTCATCTAGATGTTGTGGTTTGGCCCAGCTAGCACAGCAGCATCACGACTGTCTCTCGCTCGCTGCCCCCATTCACCCCCACCCTCTTTAGGATGGTGGAGGCCCCAGCGAAATGGGAGTAAAAAGATAAGCAAGGTTGTTGTGAATTAAGACAAGGGCAGAGAGGGCTCACTTGCCCCCTCACTCCAGTATTCAACTTAGAGAGGAAAGAAGGAAAGTTTATTCTACAAGAAACAGAATGGAATAAAAGCAAAAAGGGAGTAGAATGATGAGAAAATTACAGCCAGCACTTTAAGATCTCCCTCCCCCATCCCTCCTTTCTTCCCGGGTTCAGCTCACTGCTCCTGATATCTCTACCTCCTCCCCCCTCAACAGCTCAGGGGGGCAGGGAATGGGAGATGTGGTCAGTCTCTCACAGATGGGCTCTGCTGCTTCTGTCTTCTCAGCTGAGGATGACTCCTGGCATTCTTCCCCTGCTCCAACACGGGGTTCCTCCCCCGGAACACAGTCCTTAACAAACTTCTCTGGTGTAGATTGTTCCCAGCAGCTGCGGCTTCTGCCGATACGGGGTGCCTCACTCAGGGTGCAGTCCTTGGTGAATATCTCTAGTGTCTAATTGGCTCAGCCCAGAAGTGGGTCTGACTCAGAGCTGGGGAGAGTTGCACACAACTTCTTACAGGTGCCATGTTTACAGCCCCTTCCCCCTTACCAGAAAAGGCTATCATGTCAAACCATGACACTAGATCAGGTTGCACAGGAATGTGTTCAGGTGGGTCTTGAAGACCTCCAAGGAAGGAAACTCCACAACCCTTCTGGGCAGCCTGTTCCACCGCTCCATCACCCTCACAATAGAATAGTTTTTTTCTTATATGTAAATGGAACTTTTTGTATTCTAGCTTCTTCATTGTCCTATTGCTAGTTACAATAGAAAAAAGGGATGCCCCAAATACTCAGAAGTCTGCTGTTTCATGGAGCAGGTAGAAAGAGTAAACTGGAAATTAAATATGAATACTGATTCTCACAGTAAATAATATCTATTCTGAATGCAAGGTAAATAAGAAGCAGTGGAATAAGGAACTTGTGCTGTTCTAGGCAGATACAGATTGCAGGCTTTTTAATAGAGGTACTCCTGTGGTGCCCAGGGAGCATCTTTTGCTTACAATGTTCTTGGTTAGATTTTCATGCACCTTCTATGTTCATTTCCAGGCCTCCACTCTTGCTGAAGGCTGATTTTTTTAGCACTGTGTTTTAAATATTCCTGCAAAAATTTGCACTTTCACAACTCTTTTGCAAGTGGCAGGGCCTCTTATAAGGAGGGAGAGATAATGAACTGCAGTATCTTAAAGACCAGATTTTTAAAGGTATGTAAGTGCTTATAGCAATGAAAATAAAATATCTAGATGCTTTTGGAAATCTCTGAAGATGCTTAACTGTGTCTGTAGATGCTTTAATAAATTTGTTCCTGATGGTTTGCCTAAGGTGCAGTTAGTCACTGCTAGAAAGTTGAAAATGGAAACTTTCTCTTACTGCGGTAGCCATTAATAATTTTTCCTTCTTTATGACAAAGTGATTGGAAAATACAGCTGTTTATAGAATCCAGTGGAATGGGGAAGAAACAGCAATGTATTTTAAAAGAAAATCCAAGTTCATCTTTTTCAGAGCAGTAGACTTATGCAAGCTCATGCTTATAACTGTAATGGATGAGGTAAATTCCCAGTTTTTGAGGTCTCTATAATCATTGCATGGTTAGTCAAAATTTTCTATATCCTTTCTTACAGTGTGCTTGAGGATCTGTGACGTATCAAGTGGCAGGCCTTTGAGAGAATTTGATCTGCTTAATGCATTTTGATAGTAAAAAATCACATGCTATTATGTCTCTTTTCTGGTTGATCATAGTTCTTGTTGCAAACTTAGTATCTGGTTTAAGTACTTAAACATGTTTCCATGTTTGCATTCATTTTTTATGATATCATCTTATTTGTTTACAAATACCGGGTGAACATGAATGCCAGGTGAAATTATTTTTTTGTGTATTTACAGAAAAATAGTGATACAATCCCCATAAGTAGCTTTTGTCAGTGTAGTCTTTTTATTCCCTTTTTTTTTCATCATTACTGCAGTTTGCTGTTTTTGTCATCAAATGCTTTTTATTTCCATTTACTAGGATGCTGAGAAGTTGGCTGGTGAAGAGCATGCCTGGAAAGAAGTCAAAGATGTTGTAAGTGAAGTGAGAGATCTAAAATCAAAAAAAGGTATCCTTTCAATGACAGGTTATAGTCTGCTAATCAATTATGAAAACAATCCTGATAGTCCTTTAAGATGCATTTCATATTCTTTGATTTATTTCCTAAAACTTTACATTTTTATGTTGTTTTTTTCCAATGCTTTTTCCAAATATTCATTTGATGTTTAAACACTGTAATATGATTAATTTTATTAATAATAGTAGATTCTGTGATTTCTTGTACTGAAACTGTTTCATGGCAAGGAGATTAGGTACCTAGGATATGAAAGGCTATTTTGGTTCAGGTTTAGAATTCTGCCATCACAGCTCACTACTTCATATAAATCCACTTCTAAGTGAGATCAAGCTTAATATAAAACTTTGTTAAATTCTTTGTCCCATTACTCCTATTGTGAACATTTCCAGGTTCTCATTTTAATACAGCAATAACAAGGACATAATCAGAGTCAGGTTCACTGCAAACATAATAGAATCATAATAATAAGTTATAATAATAATTACTGATAATTAAGCAAATTGAATGAGATGATCTTGCACTAATAAACAGCACTGTAGCCTAATGGCCATCATGTAGAAATTAAATCTAAAAATTATCATGGAACAGCATCAACCAAGACGAGTAGAAGAGGTAGAGATTTTTACTAGAAGACTGAAAATATTGATCTGTCCCTCATCTTTGTCTATTCAGTGATATTTCACTGACTGTGAATTTGGCCTATTGTAGCAACATGTCTTACCATTTTTAGAACTGTGAGCTTTCTCTGGAGACACAGAGAATGAAATCTTCCCATACACCTTTTCAGCAGCATAAAAAAGAAAATTGTGTAGTGATATTCCAGGCTGGAAACAAGTGACCACAATTTTCATTGTAACAAAAAAAACCCAACAAAACCCACAAAAAAACCCCAACAAATCACTAAAACCCAGTTTGTTGCTTTGTAATCCAGAGAGATTGTTTGCTAGCAAAAAGAAACACTTATCTAACATTAATTTCCATACAGTTTCCAGTCTGTCTTAAGTTCCTCTGTAGTCGCTGGATTGAGACAGACAATACTGGAATAGATTTCAGGCATTGAGTTATACTTCAAGGCTCATATTTTAACCTGAAATTTACACTATAGATATGCAACATGTGGCTATCATGTTTATATCACAAGTATGGAGCCAGAATACCGGTTCTGTTTAATGTTCCTGTATTTAATTGCAAGAGAAATTACACCTATGGTATTTTGTTAAGGTCCTTAATTAAGATTAGTGATTTAACTGCTATTTAAAAAGTAATCAATCACATTATACTAAAAGATATCAGGACTGGTTGAAAAATTATGTCCTCATCTGCTCAGCTTCTGTTCTCAGATATGGAGTATTTTAAATTTGTCCTCTTTCCTTCCATTGTCCCACAGTCCCAGTGCTAATGGGCATACAGTAGCAAGTGTAATACCTGAAGAGGAGGCTTTAGATTTGTCTGCTTGCCAAGACTGGATAGAAAACCATCCTAACTGACTGAGGCATATCATCTTTAGTTTCTGCAAATGTAAATTTTTTTATAGCAAATTAAACCAAAAGCCCTTACAATTGAGAAAGTTAGTGACTACCAAAACCTAAGGTACTGTTTATAACTGGTATGTAATGCTAAACCTGTAGTTGGAGAGCTTGAAACAATATGTATGAGCAAACTGTCCTAGATCCAGACTCTGGTTAAGGTATACATACTTGCCCAGTGCAAGGAGATTCTTGTGAAGAAAAGGATTCCTCTGCATCTCAGGCCACATACACATAGCAGAGCCCCTTGAGGGCTATTCGTTTAGTCTTTTGTCAAATACAAGACAGGCTGATTCTCTTTTGTCCTATTGCAGCTGACAGTGGATTTTCTGGTTTGACATTTACATACCTGATAGTTTGACCTCAAAAGATTTTTCAATACAACACATCTGTTATATGCTAGTGAGTGAACAAAGAAATATAATGAGAAGTAAAAGCACACAGACTAATACTGTGCATCAGCTACGTGGTAATCTTTCAAGAAATTGTGTGCTTCTTACTTTCTAAAAAAATATATATGTTTAAAGTGGAAATAATATCTCTCATTCTTCTGTTAGTCTGTCCTTAATCAGTTGTAAAGAATACATGGATGTTTGCCAGAGATATAAAGGTTAAGGTGCAATTTAATAATAACACATTCCTTTCCTTATATGGCTCTTTCAATCCAAGGGCAGGAGAGCAATTCACAAATAATTAATTTAGCCTTGTAACAACCATGCTATAAATCCTTGCCCAGCCACAAAGTGGTCACATTCTTAAATTTAAGTATGTAAATACACCCATGTTCAGGAAGAAGTAATTGCTTCATCCCAGAGTTATCACTGTACACTTGAACTAATTGCTGGATTGGGGTGGATATTGATTTCAGTTGTGAATTTAACTGCTGAACTTCCTTGAGTTAACTGTTTGAAAAGGATTGTGATACAAACAACTTTATTACTTCTCTTACTATAAATCTATTTTTTAAAAAAATTGTTTGTAGTGATATGTATGATATATGTCTCTTAGTGTTCAGAATGCTTGCATTCTGGGACTCCCATCAAGTCTTATATGACAGTACTCATTTAAAAACTAAGAGTGTTGGTATTCAGCTAAGGTGTGGTCAGAGAGAAAAGTCTGAGCCACAGAGAAATCAAACTAGTGTAGGATGTAGTGAAAATAACTGACTTGTGGTAAGGAATGTCTAACTAAAGTGAATGCAAACCCTAGCTTACTTTTCCTCTCTTCCAAACCAAAAAAATCTTGTAGCATTGAAAGTAAAAATCTTCTTTGCTGCAAAGACCCTCAGTCCTGAACTAGAGTCAGACATCAGAACTGTGATGCTTTTCTTTCTCATGCCTGACGCATGCAGCTGTACATGAAAACAATGATCTTTACAACTGTTTCAGAAGAAAGAAAATTAATTACTTGAAAGAAAATATTCTAATTTCATGAGAAATCTAAACTAAACCTTGGCCAACTCAAAAGTATATGTCATTATTTTAATAAACAGAAAATTAATTTTGGGATTTTAGCTGCTGAGACACTTTATTAAGCCACATTTCTGCGGGTTCTTGCTCTTGAGTGCAAGATCTGGAGAAATATTCTTAAATAATAATGTTTCAGAAGATAAAGAAAGCTTATCTTGCTATGCATTAAAATATCCTTTCATTTTATCATTTCTCATTTACCCTTTATTGCTGAAATACTCCCTTCTTTAGACATTGTTTTTCTAGACGTAAACAAAGCATAGTTTCCTAAGCTACCATTTCCAAGTTCACGTTTTCAAGAACTGAGGCAGACTCTGGAGTGATGGCAGCTTTTTTATTTTAATGCCCAGTAGCTCTTACACCTTGCTAACAACATTTGGAACTTGTAGCTTTGTTTGATTAAAAATATTTACTTAACTAAGGTTAATAACAGATTGGGAACAGATTCTGGCAAGATGCAAGAGTCTCTTGAGAAGCAATATGGGTCGTCTTCCAGACACAAATGTCTATCAGCTGGAAATGCTTGACTGTGCCATGGATGCCTGTATTTACCTTGAATTGTGGGAAGAAGCTTTGTACTATGGCAACAGAACTCTGGGACCATACAGGTAAGAAATGTAATTGGCTCAACTGTCTCAAAAAACGAGTACATAGTGACTATTACTTTTCATAGAGGAGGGCATGAGTGCCTACAGATTCTCACGTTTCTTCAGGGCAAAGTTTGCATCATGCCAAAGTCCCACTTAACCTTTCAAACAGAGCTTATGTAGTTCTACAACAGTACACGTTCCCTGCCAGCCTTCTATCGTGTCATGATCCAGCTGAACAGAGGAGTCTGCCTGTTTAAATATCCCTTTACTAGCTCAAAAATACCCCACCTTGCTTGTGTTTTTCTTTTGTAACTTCTTAACTCAGTTCTTCACAACTGAAAACTGAGGATTTTTCTACAGATATCTCTGAGAGCAGAGGTTACAATGAGACCAGGTGCACTTTTGCCAGACAACTTAATAAAGCTTTCTGTGTTTTGTTTACTGAAGTGTACAGTAGTTTTCTAGCTGGTTTATAAATAAGTTTGGTGATGAAGGAAAGGGTTCAACTGTGCATTCAATTAGTATTTCTTAAGGTCTGCTATTTACATGAGATATTTGACCCTTTTTGCAGCTTGAAGAACTTGTCCCTGTTCTCTCCTCATCCAAAACCATTAAGAGAGATTTTCAGCTGTTGTTTTTTCTTTGAACTTTCAAGTCATCGCTACAAGCTTTGACATAGCTGAAATAAAATTATGTCCCAAGCAGCAGGAGATCAAATCCTAGGAAATTTTTCAGGATGCATTGAATTTCTTCTGTTGAATCAATCTACTGCTTGACTGCTCCTGCAGTTCCATTATAGCTATCTGTTTTCCTTTCCTCACCTCTGGAAAAAATATTCACACAACTCTCCACAGGGAATCACCTGAGAATTCAAGCAGTATATATAAATAGGAAATCATTGTTATAACTTTAAAGGCTCGGGAGATTTGGTCAAAAACAATTTTCATTTCAGGTAATGTGTTTATTGTGCTTTTTCCATTTTTTTCGCAGTATAGTTAATTTTCAGTGCCGTGTGACACATTGCAATATAATGTATGTTTTCATTATGATGGTTTCTGACTTCTTGAGAATCATCCTCTTCATGTAACTGGCAGAAACAGATGGTTAAATAACACAAAACTGAGTTGTCATACTGAATAATACTGAATAATTGTCATACTGAACCTCTAGGTTTTCGGTAGTGATGATCACCTACAAGGAACAATGTTTAGGACCTCTCAAGTATGTTTAGAACTTTCAAAACAAAGGGAGGGATGGTGACTGTCAAGATGAAAAGCTTTCTCTCTTGGTGTTGAACCATAACTGTTTTTTGTTAAAACCTCTAACATGTACTTTCACTGAATAGCCTAAGCCAAATGTACCTAGACAACTTTTTTTTTTTTAATGTCACAGTAATTGTCTGTCCAAGAGCCTAAACAAAAGTTGAGACACCTGCCTAAGTGAAAGCTTCGCATTCAGCACTCAGCAGCTTGCAAAAATAAACCTCCTTTCAAAAATCATCATGAACCTTAACCACAGAATGACAGGATACCAACAAGAAGTGTTACATGCATTTGTCATGTCTCAGCACATTCACACACTGAGCTGACTACTGCTCATGAAGGATTGGATTCAGAGATAGTAAGGCAAACTTCCCTTAGGTTATGTCTGAGGAAGGACTCCAGCATTTAGCTCTTAAATTGCAGAGAAGACGTGTTCTGGAGAGTGCTTTGTTTTGGTTTGGGTTTTATACCTTGACATAAGTATTCGTTGCTTACACTGCAAAGAGTAGAAGCATGCATCTGTTATAAACCTGCTAGGTGTTCTCAGCTGTTGCTGAGACAAAAATAGCTGTAGAACCTAATATTCCTGGAAAAGACTCTGGACCTATTTCCTCTTCTTCAAAAAATTTCTCCAATAAAGAGTCTGATTTTCTTTTGGTTGTATTTTCCCCCCTTTTAAAATGCCTTTAACCATAAAAAACCCCACCCAAATCCTGTTCTTACAGGTATGTGTTTTGTAATGATATATCCAATGCTTGGAAATTTTTTTTCATCTTTACCTATGTTCAAATATATCTGATCCTTTACTGAATTCAATAGACTCCTAGTCGTGGCTACTTCAGACGCATTCGACTCGAATTTACGTTTACATTGAAAGTTAGTGTACCTAGAAAACTCAAAAAAAAAAAAAAAAAAAANAAAAAAAAAAAAGGGGGATGGAAGTGCAGTGATAAAGAGGACCACTGGGGGATGCTAGTGCTTAAGGGTTATACTCTGGATTTGGAGCCAATCGGCATCCTGGTTGTAGGAGGGAGGTCCCCTTGGGGACTTGTGCGTGTCTAGCAGATTTCTGAACCTACAGATAGTAGTAACACAGTGACCAAAGGTCAGTGTCCTAATCACAAAACGTCACTAGTAAACGTAAATCTTACCTCTGTGGTCATCTGAGGGAGACAAAAATGTTAAGGTGGAGAAAGCAATTCAAAGAAAGAATAAAACAAAGAATAGAAAGAAGAAAATCTACCTTGCTCACTTCCATGAGGTTTTAGAAGATAACCATTTACTTTAATATTTATAGAACAAAATATATGGAAAGAAAAGGAAAAAAAAATCTTAGCAAAGTACTCTAAGAGATTTTAAAAAATACAGCTCGTGAGAAAACCTGAATAACAGAGGTATTCTTTTTTTATGTTGTCTAAAAAGAAAGCTGTGATATAAGATTTAGGAATTTGATTTTTTGGTTCATGAATGGTTTCACTGATTTGTCAGCTAGAGATGATGACAGATGGTGAGTCAGGAGTCCCAAGTATACATCAGAGGTTTGTGAAAGGAAGAACGAGGTACGTTTGCTGAGAGAGTAGGTTGTGTCTGCGCAAAAGCACAGGGCTACAGGCATCACGGCTCACTGGAACCTCAGGGAGTTCTTGCTGTAAATCGAGTGAAGAAGCCTCTGCACACCTTCAATGTAAGAAAAACAGAGGGAAAAGAGCTTGATAGTGACAAACTGCTAAAGCAGGTAGACAGAGTGTGCAGCACCAAGATCACCTCTCCACTTTCCTCCCATGTTATTGACAGCGGATCATTCTTCAGTGCTTCTGTTTGGTGAGTTACATGAAATTAGCTGACATGACTTGTATAAATTAGTGGAGGCCAGACCATCTTTACAAACCACTGCATCTCATGAGGCAGTTAGAAATCTTCATGAGAAACTATTGATTTGAAGTTGAACAAAAATATTCTTCACTCCTAGTGTAAGTCAGACCTTCTAAAGCACTACACTCTGTATATTGACATATTCTAGAGCATTTAAAAACATTTAGGGTAATTTTTTTCAAAAGCTTAGGACATATGTGAACATATGTATCATTTGTATGATAATTGTCTTTGTTCCTACTTGTGAGCAGTTTATCTCACATACTCTTTATGTGAGATAACACACACCTCAGTAAATTTTTTTGTTGCATATTTGTTATTTTAATCAGAAACTTAAAAATGGCTTGTGTTCTGGAGAACTTTGTATATCTGATATCCAGATCTGAAATGACAAAAATATACATCAAAAAACCTTGGAAATTGTAGTCTATAGTTGACTCTGTTTACACTGGCCCTCTGGGTAAAAACAAAACAAAACAAAACAACCAAAAACCAAAACAGTATAAATTGAAAAGTGCAATATCTCTGGTCAGTTGTAGGTAATTTTTCCAAAAGATAGATGTCTATAGCAATGTTTGCACAATTTCTGGCTTCAACATACCTATTTCATAGATAAACAGGTAGCGTGCTTGTCCCTGACTTGATGTTAGGAATCCCTTAAAGCATGTCAGCAGTCTATTCCAATCTTCCATTTCTCCCTATTTTTTCCTTCCAGATCCCTCCAATCGCAACAGCATTTTCCAAAAAAAGAAAAGGAAATGTTTTAAGTCTGGCAACTAAGTTATCTGTGTCCTGATCAATCCATTAACCACATAGTGCATGGATTTTTCTTGTTTGCTGCTTGTTTGCTAACATATATCTGCATATGTCGTGGTTTAGGCCCATCAGGGAACAAAAGACCACGATTAGCCTCAAGTACCGAAGACTTAAGGATTGCTAAAGGGCAGGGAGAGCTTAATTGCCACTTAAGGTGCAGGACAAAACAGACCAGGCTACTCGGCTTGGGGAAGAAAACAGAAAATAATTTAATACCAACTAAAACATAAAACCCCA
>WBNH01012607.1:66592-84295 GCA_013401255.1 Urocolius indicus
TCCCTAAATAGTGATCGCAGAGGCGCCAGATTGGCCCAGCCGGGCCGGGGGGTGGGTCTGAACCCAGGAGTCGGGGGAGAGTCTAAAAAACTTTTACCGGGTCTTTACTGCAACCCGCTCCCCCTGTTACCAAGCAAAAGCAACTCCTTGCTAAACCATGACAGCATAACACCAGTGCCCTCCAGTGCCTTTGGTTCTTTTCTACTTATTTTTCTTGTATCCTTCAATGACAACCACATGTTGTCTCCCAAACTGATACCGAGCTGTGTAATCTTCAATGACTTCTGTAAGCTCACACTCTCTTAAGTGCTCCACTATCTACCTTTCCTCATTTTCACCTGTTGTTCAGATGGGTAAAATTTCTTACTACTCTCTCGAGTCATGCCAGCTGTTTTTCAGGCATAATCTTCATGTCTATTGGTTGTCCAATATACTCTATCCCACTTGAGGTGAAAGTTCAGCAACATCAGTGTTCTTTGCAGTACCTCATTCAGTATATACCACAATTCATAAGTAGATTAAGACTTTCTTAAGTAGCTTCTTTCATAGAATCATAGAACGGTAGGGGTTGGAAGGGACCTTCAGAGATCATCTAGTCTGCAGATGCCTAGACCAGGTCGCATAGGAACATGTCCAGGTGGTTCTTGAAGACCTTCAAGGAAGGAGACTCCACAACCCCTCTGGGCAGCCTGTTCCGCTCCATCACCCTCAAAGTAAAATAGTTTTTTGTTATATTTAAGTGGAACTCTTTGTGTTCCAGCTTCATCCCATGACCCCTTGTCCTGTTGCTAGATACAATAGAAAAAAAAAGATGTCCCAGCCTCCTGACACCCAACATTTAGATATTTGTAAATGTTAATAAGATCTCCCCTCAGTCTCCTCTTTTCTAGACTAAACAGCCCCAGTTCCTGCAGCCTTTCCTCGTAAGAAAGATGTTCCAGTCCCATGATCATCTTGGTGCTGCAAGACATTTCTGACAGCATTCATCCAGTAGCTCTGTATTTGTATGCTGGTGCCTCCTAGCTTTAGTTTTAGTTCATCATTTCAGTTTTATTTTCTAGTTCCACTTTTCACTTGTATCAAGAGCTATTTGAATCTGAATTTTATAGGTAGCATCTCCTAGGGATGTTGATGAGCATTGTTTCCCAGAGTTTCATTTTTCTCTGACTCGGCTACAAGCATTGATTTCTCCATCTCTCAAATAGCATTTCCAAAGTGTTCTAAGACATTTCTTGAAAGAGCTGTGCATTCTGTCAATGATAACTTCATCTGTAGATATTTACATTGGTTTTGCACTATAGGATCTCTTTCAGATTAAGATGTTTGACCGTTCTGGACTTCCTTCAGTCTTTGTCTAGAATAGATATTTCAGTCTCAGTTTACCTGCCTACCAGAACTGAAAGATTCAATTTGGGTTTGGTTTGTTTTTTTTTTGTTTGTTTGTTTTTGGTGTTTTTTTTTTTTTTTACTTAAGCAATTTTAGTTGGTATCATTGTCTTGTAAGGAAGGGATGTTTTGGGTTTTGTTTACATGCATACTTGCAGTATACAAAGTAAGGATTTCTGCAGCCCTTACCTGAGATCTTTTCATTTGTCTGCTTGCCTTCACACACCAATTAAAGGACACACATGGATAAAATAGAAGTATCAAACATGTACCAAGCAAATATAAAGCTCATACTCTAATCTAAAAATGCATGAGTAGATATTATAAAGGCTCATGTGCTGTAAGAAAAATACAGCATAATTATTCAGATGGAATGATTTTTGGGAAATCACAGAGTCTGTGTGAATTTTGCTAAGAAAAGGGGAGAGTTGAAGGCACACAGACTCTAAACAAAGGCTTGGTTAGAACCTGAGCTAAAATGTGTTTGGGAAGTGATATCAAGGGAATAATTTACAGTTAAAAACAGTTACGTAAAAATCATATGTGGAATTTTGGACTCCTTTGACAGTAACTGAGTATTGCTTTGAAAAAGCTCTTTTAAAGGCAGAAGTTGTGAAAAGAGGGACAAAGGAGAGGAGAAATATGAAAAAAGAAAGTTAAACTTACAATACTACCTCTGATGAAAGTGACAAAAAAAGAGAGAGGGCATCCAGAAAATAGCAGCAGAGAAGTTGTAAGGAACAATGCATTCTCTGGGGGAAGAATTAGCAGAGTCTGATTTTAGTCAGAAAATATCTATTTCTTTGAATAAATTGTCATATTGAGTTGAGGAGACAGAGAGTGGAGACTTGGCAGTACTTCTAAGGAGGGAAATCAATTTAGAATTCCTAGCAGTGCAGTTGTGAACAGTGGTGAAAAGGAAAAATTATGGTGAAAAGGGAAAATTATTATTTAAATAAGAAAACAGCCTAAAATGGTCTAAAACCTTAGAGATAAAGGCTGAAAAAGCAATAGGTTTTTTTTTTCTGTTGATAAAACGCAAAAGTTACTGAAGTAAAAAATGAGGGAGAAGAGAGGAAAGAAGCAGAAGACAAATAGAGCAAAGAAACTGAAGAACCTAGAGTCTGTCTAAAGGGTGAATTGATGAGATTGGCCAGGGAGAGTGAGTGATGGAAAGATGGTGCTTTGAAGAGGCTCATGTAACACCAGGAAATTGAAGGAAGTATTGTCAGACAAGAACCATGCCAAATTCCTAGAAAGATTATCCATCCAGCAGGGAAACCAGAGAATGAAGGTCAGAGAGGTTCTGCAGCAAAATAGGTGATGTTGAGTAAAGCTGAAATTTCCCAGACTGATGTTGACAGGAAAGGAAGAGAAAAAAAATGTACTTACAGGTGAAAAGAAAAGGGAGCAGCAAGCAAATGCTATACACAGCACAGTTACTGGTGACTGGTAGACTACCAAGTTCACCAGCTCTTGAATTTACCAGCTATTGAGTGAAAGGGAAGATCTTATTAGGAATGCTTTAATCAGATGTCCTTGAAAACTAGAAATATCCTTATTTTCAAGTCATGTGTTTACTAAACCTGTCCATAATTCTACCTGGTTCACACATAGTCCTGTCCACCATATCAAATCTCTGCAAGCTGTATTTCTCTTGAACTGGTCACGGTCTGTTCAGTTTTCCTTAACTGCATAAAAACTGAAAATCCATAACTCCATAAAACCAGAAAGTCCAATCGTTCTATAGAGGGAACATTTGGAGGGGGGTATCAGAGGTTGTTATAATCTAATCTTGTTATAAGAAATAACACAGCCATGTTCATATAGCCTTCTGCCTTATATAATTAGCAGTAGAATTGTCCCATAAGGACCTACTCAAAGAAATCCAAGTATTGACTTCTACACAAATGCTAGTTGCATTACCTCACAAATACAACAGCCTCTGGCCTTCAGAAATTTATTCAATGATTAATCTTCTCCTTATTTCTCTGTACAACATCTAAATGTTAGATTATGCAATTTAGGGTGAACAGGTGGACAGTGTGATGCAACTTTAAGCTCGCCTGCAAAACCCTCCTGCATGTATTCTTTTGGCTGCCACCAAAGGAACTTCTTCCTTCCTTTAAACTCTGGTTTTCTACTAGAAAATCTATCTGCTTTAGGCCAGAACTCCAAACACTTTCTGCTGTTTGTAACACTGAGATGTCTGTCGAGTCCCAGTCAATTCAATTCCATGGTTAAGTAGGTGATTCAGTGCTTCTCCTCTCCTACCTCCTTACCTCTCCCAGATACTCTTCTTTTCCCTTAAGTATACTGGAGCATCTTTTCTCAGGTTCAGTTTGTCATTTCATCATTAGTCAAGACACCTAAGCCTGAATCACCTTTAGTAATGTGACTTTGAAGATGAAAGTAAGAAAGAAGAAACAAAAGGCAAATTATTTTGGGCAGTGAAATGAAGAAAAAGGGTAACTAATTCCAAATGTTGGAAGGCTAACAAAATACAGACTATAGCACGACTAAGAAAAAAGGCTCTGAGAAACAGAAAATAGACTGCCCAAAGGGCCATGAAAGCTGACAAAAGTGAGAGCAAGATAAATACATCAGTGACAAAAAAAAACCAAACCTCAACCAATTATTAATGAATAATTGAAAAATAGGTATTTTATAAACATAATAAAGTCATTTTGGAGGAAAACTGAGGAATGCAATGCACACATGACCAGTAAAGGGAGAGAAGGAAAAGCCTAGGCAACCAAAGAACAGTTACAATAAGCCCAGACATGTCAAAATTAGAGAGAAAAGGGCTTTCATTTAACTTCCTCCTATCATCACAAAAGATAAAAAAGGATAGGGCAAAGTAAACAAATACTGACACAGTTGCAAGCGCTTTCCTAAGAGGAAAATCAACTTTTTCCAGCCATGCAGTGTGCTTTTGTTAAGATATGGTTGATGGGCTGCCAGAAGAGAAGATAAAGTTCTAGAATCAAAGTGTGTTCATTACAGCCATATCATGAATATATTTCCATATTAATTCAGGTATGTTGAATGATGCACACCAAGGATTTAATGTACTTTTAAGACTGGCCAGCATTTCAGAATTCTTCTGAAAACTGGCAGAAATTACAGCCAACAAGTAGAAACATTCTAAACCAGGTCATTCTATTTGATTTGTTTTTGATGAAATAAAAAGATAAATAGAAAATAAAATCTTCTCATGCAAGAGTGTGCTTGGCAGACTTTGAAAAATCGAATTAGATCCTACATTGCCACAAAACAAAAGCTTTGGTATATACAGTCGTAAAAAGGAAAAACTTTTAGGAGATTAATTTTCTTGTCATAGGGAGAATTTGCAAGGTTTACCACAGCATTTTGTGGAGAACCTAGCTTTAGAAAGTGGCACAAAATACAAGTTTAAAAAATGTTTATTTAAATGCAACCAGAGATCTTGCTTGGGGAGATGAGAAACTGATGTACCTTATACTATTTGAGGCTTTCTGAAACACATTATGTCCCATGAAACTTCTCAAATCTTATGAAAAAAACCCCACACAAACTAATGTATGCCATGGGAACATCCTACTAGTTAGTTGCCTGCTCTCATGACAATAGATAGAGATAAGTTATCTTAGATATTTGTCTCAGTGTGCAGTTTTATTTTTCAAGAGATTTCAAAATGTGTAGCTGAGTTGGGTAATATTACCTCTACCAATCTGACTTCTCAGAATTTTGAGATAGAACGCAGGTTTACATGCTTGCAGCAAGATAACATCCTGAGTACATACTCAGTCTTTATCTGTTGCTACCCATCTGGATTCAATTCATCTGTATATCATCTTACTGATGTGTTTGCAGGGCAAGTGAACTCCACCAATGCTGGATATTTATCAAGAGATGCTATCAAATTGTGCAAGGTTGCTTGTGCCAGTAGAGAGAAAGAGAGGAAGCGGTTAAAAAAAGTTCTATTTCATGTAATGACACATCAACATTAAGCTGTGACAGAAATAAAAATATATTGGATTTCACTAAAATTTTTCATTTTATTAAGTATTCCATGCCTTTATTAAGTACCCTTGCCTTGCTCTGAGAGCAAGACAGTCCCAGGGATGTACTCTTATCTTCTGATACCTTGAGGAAAACAAGACGATACAGCGGTTGTACACCTGTGATGTGTTAAGATTGTGTCCATTGATACCAACCAACTCCAGATATTGTAGTGAGACAGGACTTATCCCTCCTGTGTGCAGTGATGAGGACTATCACTGTGTCTAATCTTTGCATATGAAAAACACCAGGGATAGAGCATTTACTGCATCCAATGACACTAATAAAAACCCACAGCAAATGGTACTCAGACCTTGCCAAGTTAAGTGAGAGAAGAGTGAGAGAACATTTGCTGATAAATGAAAAAGACACAGCTCCATAGAAATCAGTGGTGTTTTGTGGATTCTGATTTCACTCAAAGTCTCAGCAACATACAAATCAGTGGCAAAAGGCCTTCAGCGTGGGTGATAATGGTGCATTGTATATAACTGGGGGTATGGGGGGTGGGGATCAGACTGCTTAGGGAGTCAAGGACTAAGTTTTCTTCTGTACAATCTGTTTCAAAGGTCAGAACTAGACAAACATTTACCAGGTTGAACGTGGAAGAAAATTCCCTTACAGTTTCTCTGATATTCACCCTAAAATGCTATCCCTTCGTTTTTGTGCCCTATATTTAAACATAAGGCAAGGTGAGGTTCTTGTCTTCTCTGAACTAATCAAACTTGTTCTACATAAGTTTGTAACGGATTCTCCATGAAACTTTGTCTCAGCCATAACTGCAGCGCTTCATGGTGTATAGTCACATTTTGCAGGTACTCATACCAGTCTTTCTTGCTATTACTTCTTCCTAGCTAGGTAAATTCATAATTAACTGGATTACTGATGTCTTTAGCAAAGTGGGTAGTTTTTTACTTCAGTTTTGTTGCTATTGTTTTTTATACCTCCCTATTATTCCCCATCTTTGCAGTGATTTTATCAAGATCTATTTGTAATGGCTTCAAGCAAATATATGCATGCTCAAGCCATGTAAGTTGCATTCCAGTAAATAGCATAATCCTTTGGCCCTTTCTGCATATCCTCAGGTGACTCATCCAGCCATAGCCCCTAAGGCTGCTGTTAGGCAAATTTCTACTTGCTTTTTTTTAACTGAGGCTGGCAAAAGTGATTTGATTTCCAGGGTCTTTGTCAGTGCTAGTTATAGCAATGGCTTATATAGAGATACCTTAGCTTGTTCCTGAAACAAAGTTAAGAGTGTCATATTCAATACAATAACACTACCCCAACTTGTGATTAAGTGGTTAGTGAGTTCCATTTCCTTATAAGAACATGTGTAAGAACCCAAGAATGTCTGCCACAAGTGAAGTAAGCATTAATCTGTCAGCAACTAAAGTGTGCTTGGGATAGTGCAATGGAAATATGTGGTACAGTGACACAGTGTTCTCTAGAAAGCACTTAAGAGCAGATGGAACTTGTAAAATAGACTGATTAATGAAGGTGTGCCGCTTCTATCAAATTTGTTCAATCCTTCTTTGTTTTAACCTAAATAAACACAGGCCATATATGCTTGAATTTTTAGTAAGATGTCCATAGCCATAGGTGGGAACCCAACATTAATAGGTGCACAGAAATTCATCAGGAAGTGACTTAGAAAATGTGCTTCTCTCTTAAAATAACGGGATGGGTAAAAAGTGCATGATCATTGAAAATATATCCTAAAGTAGTCTATAAAAACATAAGAATAAGAAACTGGAGTCTCATTAAAATTCAATGGAAAATTAAGTCAATAGCAGGCACGTCTTAAAATTCTAGTAGGAATCAATAGCATCTATTAAAATGAGGCTGGATTGTGTGGAAATGACGTACAAATCTGTAACATTTATTTAACTTTATTTCATAGAATCATAGATTAATAGGATGGTAGGGGTTGGAAAGGACCTTTAGAGATCATCTAGTCCAATTGCCCTGCAGAAGCAGGTTCACCTAGATCAGGTCGTACAGGAACGTGTCCAGGTGGATCTTGAAGACCTCCAAGGAAGGAAACTCCACACCTTCCCTGGGCAGCCTGTGCCAGGGGTCCCTCACCCTCACAGTGAAATACCTTTTACTTATGTTTAAAAGGAACTTTTTGTATTCCATCTTCATCCCGTTACCCCTTGTCCTGTGTATCCTGTCACTTTTTTTTTTCTTTAAAGATAACAAAAATGTTAAGCATCCTGCAGATCTGTTGAAGCATACTGTAAAACTCTGCAGACAATGGATATAGTTGCAAGTTGAATTGCACCACGGTATCCCAGAATCATTTAGATTGGAAAAGATATTTAAAGTCATCAGATCTAACCATTAACTTAGCATTGCCACGTCCACCACAAAACTATGTTCATAATCACGTATGTGTGTCAGGGAGACATTACATTTGTATCCATAATGGTGTGTCCCTGAGCTCCACCACTTGCTAATTTGAAGAAATAATAAACCCCATATCAAGAGCTAGAAGACTCTTATATTTGTGCAAAGCTTCACCACAGTTACTGCTTTATGGATTTTGAGTTGTGTGCTATATTGGTGGTGACAATTTAGTTTTTGTGTTCCAAAATTTGCATCACATTGGGCCTTGGGATGGAATTTGCAGACAGATGTTTATTCTACTATTTTATACTGAACTAAATCAGCTTAATAACCAAATCAGAAGAAAGATTTTCAGAG
This sequence comes from Urocolius indicus, assembly GCA_013401255.1. NCBI lineage: Eukaryota > Metazoa > Chordata > Aves > Coliiformes > Coliidae > Urocolius > Urocolius indicus. The sequence goes on from WBNH01012607.1 coordinate 74,726, forward strand.
GCTTTGTGGTTTGTTTGTTTGTTTTGTTTTGTTTTTAATCAAATGAATTTGTCTCCCAAAATAAAGAAGAGGATGTGGATATCTAACCTCTTGCTTTCTGTGCAGTGCAGAATTTCTGTACCTGTAGCAGAGATCTCATTTCACCTCATTGTGAGGAATTTGCCTGGAGAGAGCAGAGCAAGAAATAGTATTAAGAATGCATATCTGAAAATATAATTCTACTCTTGTGAATTATGTGTGCTGCAATCTTAACTTTAGAACTGAATTGTATATATTCTTCAGGGTATTGTATTCTTTTGAACTAATTTGCATGTGCTACCAGTAGGAGGATACATCCTTAGCATGCTTTTGAAAGTCTCAGTGAAGGTGATACCTCTTCAAACCCCACCATTTATTTTCCCAGCAGTAGTATGTCATGCATGTTCTTTGTGCCCAGAGTGCAGGAGAGCGGAACGGCAAGGGTTGGGGACATGTTAAAAGAATGCCATACATTGCCCCAGAAAGTGCTTATTCTTGCAGAAACCACTAAGGAATTAGACATTTTGGTGTCCACAAGGCTTCTATGACTGTGTTGTCTGTACCTTTGCTTGTTAGTGCTACACGACAATTTGCATAAAGACAAAGATGTGAAGTGTGTGAAGTTTCTGCAAGTTTCTAGACAATAAAAGGCTGCATATAGAGTGCTTATAAAGAGAGAGGAAGTCTAAGCTCATGTTCAAATGCATTAGTAAACACCAAAATATCCAACTAGCGAAAAGCAGTTTTTAATGTCCTGGTGCTGGGGATAAAGCTTCACACCTATCCTACTATGCTGGTGTAAAACAGCCATGGGCCATAAGGATGTTTGGCAAATCTTGGAGCTCGTACAACTGGTTAAACTGCCATTCTGCTGCTCAACTATGGGCAAAGCTAAGCCCTTTCTCACCCCCACTGGGGAAAGGGAGAAGATATAAAGAAGGTGAGAGCCATAAATAGCAGCCAATATATGCGTTTATTCTGAGGCACATATTTCTTTTAGGAATAAAGTCATCAGAGCTCAACATCTGCATTTTACAAGCATAGTGTTCCATGATATTACATGTCAGTGAATGCTTTAGATAACAGAATTTGCCCAATATCAGTGGAAATGTTTGCCTGCTTTTTGTGATACAGAAATGTTGATTTGCTTTTATTATTTTGCTTTATTTTTAACCAAAAATATTACCTTGCTAACAATGAGCAATTTTTTTTTTTAAAAAAGGAAAAATCTTGAATCCTGTCTGCAACTTTAATGTTACTTGAACGTTATGTGGAAAAACCAGTCATTGCATACACAACAGTTCTTACTACACTGCCTGGATGAAGTTGAGAGGGCTTGTCAAGTCTGCATTCTCTTATACATCAAAGTAAACACAATCTTTGGGTAATGTGTTTGGAAAAAATCCAAAGCCATCAGGTGGAATACTTGGCCCTGTGGTAGTTATTGGCAAAATTCTCTTGGCTTCGTTAGGGCCAGAGTTTCATCTGTTGTACTGGTTGTAGATCAGTCAGCTGCAGATGGCTTTTGGATGAGTCATAGCAAGTATCTTCATTATCTTCTGAGCTGTCAGGTCTCACATACTGGTCAGGAAACTTGCTCTTCTGACCTTGTATTCTCCATGCCCAGTGCAAGTAACTGTTGCCTGTCTCCATCGCTGTCACATCTGACAATGAAGATGCCTGGGAAAAGTCAGATTGAATAATTTATTACTAGATTATTCATTATCCATGAGCAAGGCATTGACAGATCTTCCTCTCTCACGTGCCTGGAAATGCAGACAATCGCATGCTCATGCACTCAACATCCGATGTGTGAATCTTGTGTGTGTGGATCCCATGTCTTTCTCACTTCTTTATGGGAAAGGACACTTTCATAAATTGAAGACCTGATTTTCTTTCATGAACGTAATTTTTAAGTTAACAAACTCCTCTGCAAGTAAGATAGCTGCACTTAGGACTTTCGTTTACCATATAAATTTAAGTGAAGAAAGCTACTGAGTTCAAGTTCAGTGAAATGAAAAGGGAACTTACAATTAAGTTGTCCAGCTATACTACTTTGTACTACACTGTGCACAGTAAGATTTTTTTCATAAATTGTTGTCTTTCTTTGAGTGTCAGTCCTTAATAAGATGATATTTATGCACTTAACATTTCTTTGGAAACTTTATTTACATGGAGATTATATGAGGCCAGAAACATCATAAGATCATGTATCCAGTTTTGTGATGACTCATACTTGCATGACTGTCATCCTCTTTGCTCTTGCACAGCTTTTGATTTTCAGTGCCTCCAGTACTGCGACTTCTGATTTTAAAATATTTTTTTAAAAGAAGACAGATTGATGGGTGTCCTGGGTTTAGCCAGGATAGTTAACTCTCCCCAGTCACCGCCAGGGGGAGAGGCCAGGTTAGTCTATCCCATATGACCTCACGCTCACGATATAAGGGCAGCGGCCGGGCTCGGCGGCACTGCGGCCAGGGCAGGACTGTGGTTTTGCTCTCGGGCTGCGCGCCGGGCTGAGGCCAGTGAGCAGTTACACTGGACATTGCGCGTTTTCCTATGTCCTTTGGCCATCGTTGTAACTGCCTACTCTTTGTAGTGTTCTACTAAATTGTCCTTATCTCAACCCAGAAAGTCCTAGAACTCTCTCTTGATTCTCCTCCCCATCCTTCTGAGTTGGGGAGGAGTAACTGGGTGGTTTGGTTATTTTTCAGCTAGGGCTAAACCACCACAGTCTTTTTGATGCCCAACATGCGGCCTGAGGATTGTGAGGAGTTTCATTCTGAAACAAAGACAAGTAGATAGTAATGTGATGTGTTTGTGCTGGATCCAGCAGTGCCACCAGCAACAGTAATTAAAGTAAAAATCCATCTGTTCAAGTTCTTAGTTAACTTATGGATGCGGTCAGGGCACTAAATGAGACTTCTCTCAAGCCTGCAAAGCCTGAAGATTTATGTTGATTTACAAGTTGCCTCCACTACTATGCAAGATTACTGATTTGTATTTTGTTATCCTATCTGCCTAAGAAGTAGGAACTGGCCACATGCAAGGATATTCATGACCCTGCAGAGGACAGATGATGATTGGCCACAGTCTGCTCAGTAAGGAAGGCAGGGGGATGTAGAAAAGGTCCCAAGAACTAGCACAATGTATTTTCATTCTGGGATTATAATCTGTGAACATTTGGTGTTCGGGGTTGATCTTCTAGGATCGCTCAGTTCAGGTTCTTTTTGTCTCAGTAGCTAACCTCAGGGAAATGTTTTGAATTGGGTTTCTTCCTCTCCCAAATTTTTCTTGCTGCGTCTTTCACTCCAACCTGTTTATCTTCATGTCTTTGGCTCCTCTCTGTCTTCCTTGGTGAAGAATGAGTTGAGGCAGTGAATGTGGGTGTGTATTTCTGTGATTTCTTCTCCTTTATCCTCTGTTACTTCAGCAACTTGATAGTACAAACAGGCATCATCACTGGTGGCTTCTCCTTTTACTAGAGGAGATAGAAAACCAGTCTTCCTTCCAGAAGCTCTTGTGGAAAATGGATAAAGACACTAATTTGATTTCTCTTTTCTCTAGGGAAGAGATTGATCCTGTCACAAAAAGTCCATTTATAAACTGTCATTTCTCCAATGAATGCAACAGAAAACCTTTTCCATCTCCCAAAAAGAGCAAGGTGAGCCACTTCGCCTGCTCAGGCAGTACAGGAATGCAGAAAATAGTCAGCTCGCTAGAGCTTGACTGCACTGTTATAAACGGATAGATGAGCATCTTGGCACCTGTTTGGAGTGAAGTGAAACTGAGATGGCATTGTCCAAACCTCATTAATTTCTGTAGGCTTTGAATGTGGTTGTCTGGAGATAAACTTTTGCTATGACCCAAGCATTGCCCACCCTCAGCATCTGCAGAATGTCATAAGCTAGAAGAGCTTTTCCAAGAAAGACTTTTTTTTGGAGAGTGGCTTTACCTTTGTTACTTGTCTCCAACATTCACCAGCTTCCTTTGCTGTCTTCCTTTGCTGTCTTTGCATGTCTAGACGAAAAGCTAGAAGAGCTTTTCCAAGAAAGGCTTTTTTTTGGAGAGTGGCTTTACCTTTGTTACTTGTCTCCAACATTCACCAGCTTCCTTTGCTGTCTTCCTTTGCTGTCTTTGCATGTCTAGACGAAAAGCTAGAAGAGCTTTTCCAAGAAAGACTTTTTTTTGGAGAGTGGCTTTACCTTTGTTACTTGTCTCCAACATTCACCAGCTTCCTTTGCTGTCTTGACGAAAAGAAAGTGTAGAAAGGGATTTAATGTACTGTAGCTACTTGACCTGTTAAATCAAATTTTGACCTATACAGAGATCTCTGCAGACTATATGTAATTTTCCCAATTTCTTGAATTTAAATGAACCCTTGACTCCCATGGAACTACGTGCCCTGGTTACCATTTACATTACTGTGCAAACTCACCATATGGATGATGCAACAATTGCTCCCACAGTGTTGCTGTTGGATAGCAGCAATGGTGCATGTGTGCTTCAGTGTACGATGGAGAGTTAAATCCATTCTCTCGCAGTACGTGCTTTCTTATATGTTTTCAGAGTTTTGTATGAAGCTATTTTCACCCCATTCATCTATTTGTTGTGTATGCCCACATGACCTCCTGAAAATACAAACACACTTTTATTTGCAGAGCCCATTATCAGCCTTGTCTTTAGCCTCATGATAAAAGTCAAGTAGATTAGTGAGGGAGGCTCTTGCCTTTCTAAATCCAGGTTAGTTATCTCCTTTTAGATAATTACTATCCATGTACTTCTCTAATGTGCCCCAGGGTATAGTTTCCATTCCTTGAATAGTAGAAGGTTAAATTAATCTATTTTTGACACATTTTGTTGGATTTCAGCACAGCTAACTGATTCAATACCAGTGCTTTTGAGATTAGTCATCCTAGACAGGGGAAATAGAGCAAAAGCTGAGCAAGAATATTTTTTCTCAATGCAAATCCTCTAAGAAACACTTGTGCCACACCAGCCAACGTTTCTGACTTTTCATGTAACAGTTCTTCATCTATACATGCTCTGATCTTTTCTTTCAGTGCTGTCGTCTTGCCCCTGCAAATTCAAACTGTTTGTGGAAAATCTGAGGGAATAAAGATGCACAACTGTAAGGAAGTGATGACTAATATTAACTTCCCGATAACCTCTAGCCAGACTTTAAAATGCCACTGAAACATCCAAGTTTCCCAGATTCTTATTATAGAATAATATTCTGATATTAAGAAGCCCACATTTCACACCTGTCAGGGGAAAAAATTCTTTGTTTTTTATTCTGTCTTCATGATAGTAGTTGCAGAAAAATCTGAAGGCTTATATATAAGCATGCAAACTGCAGCTCAAAAATTACTTGCTTTAGGTGAATATTCCTTATCTTCTGATTTGTCAAGCTGGATAACCATAAGTACTTGATCCATTGTTAAGCAAGAGATTTTTTTTTCCTGTTTTTCATTATTAGTCTTCATTACAACAGGACATATACATCAGATAATATGGCATAAGGGATATGGAGAAAATACAGTATTCCCTTGCAAGATCTTTACTCTCTTCTATAATTTGCTAATAAAAATACCTGGTTCTGCCTCATTTACACTTTCAGTATAATATTGATTCCTGATGTGATAACAAAGAGGGAGCATCTTGATATGTCAGCTTTGGTGGTTCTACTGCTTTAGAGGCCAAACATTTTATTGTGTGATATATCTGTCCAGCAAAGCAGCAATAAGGATTTACTAAAGTGAGCAGCACTGGTTCTCTGAATCATTCACATCACTATTTAACTCCTCTGTTAAAAAATGGGGAAAAGAAATATAGTAGTGGTAATAACAATGATAATCTTTAAAAATCCAGTTCACGTTACTGCGCCTGAAACAGATTTGCCAAAGATAAAATTTCCTCTTCCCAGAGAGATACGTACATTTATAACTGAAATTCATTTATAGCTAATGCGTTTGTCTTGTTGTCAAATATATCTATTATGGTAAGGAGTACAAAGCTTCACACATACATTTTCATTCCATCTACTTTCTAGGAGCACGGACAGACAAATCATTTTGTCCTATCATATGCTTCCGACTCTTGCCAGTGATGTGCAGTGAATACAATAGTATGCATTGAAGGAAACAATTCTGCCATACTTTTATAGTTAGGAGCCTGTGCTTGAGGTCAGCATAAGGTATTGAGGTAAAAATTAAGGCATACTGGTTTGCCTGTTTCCCTGTAACTCTTGACAGAAGCCCTTTTTATTGTAAGTTTGGTTTCAGTTATGAGAAGATATAAGCACTACAGAGGGTTTGTCAGCGTGCTGCCACTGTATGTAAACTGTGGTATAAAAGCCAGGCTAGACTGAGCTGTATCCAGCCTGACATTTTTCATTGGCTATACAGACTTTTATACAATCCTTCAAAATGCTGGTATGATTTTATTCAAAAGGATTCCTTTACATTTTCAATATCTCTGCCATTCCTGAATGATTACAACTTCTCTGTAGAAGAGGTAAATATTGCAATATACAAAAATATTTTTCAAATGCTAAAACTCTGACCTTATAAAATGAAGAAGCAACCTTGAGTCAGCCAGCCAAGGGCTTTTTATCATTTCAGTGTAGCAGCACTCAGGCAAAGGGGCAAATTTATATATTACCTTGCCCCTGATGTGAATGCTGCAGCTGTGTTTGTGTATCCATATTCATTATTGCTAGTGTTCCTCCTGGATTATGACTGTTCCAAAAGAATTTGAATCTTCATTTAGAATTTTTAACTTTTAAAAAATTTTATTTTGTTTTGCTAGAAAGCAGACAGAAAGAATGCTCACAGCATTCATTATTTCTTTCCACAATTTGCTGGAAGTGGCAGAAGCTATTAAAAATGAAGGCATACATATCTCATGTTATCCAGCTGACTGGTAATTGAAGTGCAATTAAATTTTTCATGGTGTAGATTGTGTCTATTTTGCAAAGAAGTTAGAAACTGTGACCCTTTGAGAATTGTGCATTTAGTCTCTAGACATTTACGGCTACAGCATTTGCTAAATGTGATCATTAATGAAGTTTCTACATCCAACATGCTCACAGAAGGACATTTGCAGTTAGGTGGCTTCTATTTTTGCAAGTGTGGTGATCCTATAGAAATATGCTGTACTGGAGCTTCCCATATGTATCGAAGATTAGTAAATCACAAGCAAATCAATCATTCTATATTCCCATTTCATTTTGGAAAATCAAAGTGCAGCACAAATTGCCACACAGTTATAGGAGTCTGAGTCAACATGACAGAAAACTGAGCTTGTAAGGTGATCTTGAATTATTAATGCTGGGGAATATTAAACAAAATAAGTTAAATATTCCGAATTTCTTTCTCAAGGAGCCTTTGACTCTGCACTGCCTATACTGGGAACCCGGGAAGATGAAGCTTCATGTCCAGGCATCTAACTTTAGATGCCTATGAGCTGACAGCATAAATACACTATTGGGTGAAATCCTACTCTCACTGTCATGTAAGAGTTTTCCATAGTCACATTCAAGTAACAGAGCTGATTATTTGTTGACTGTTTAGAACCAACTGCAGATAGCTCTAGAAAGGATTTAGACCCATAGAAGTCAAGTAAGCAGATGCTTGAGCATTCACTTTAAATGCTTTCCTGACTAGAGATGGAAGTACTGTTCAAATGCTTAGAAGGTGCCATAGTGTACAGCACAAAGGCAGGAAATTACCTTAGAGCACAGACTGGAAGATAAATAGACAGAATATGATGCTTCCCAAAAAAATCCAGTGGTAGGATTTACTACAGGACTCCTAGGGTGGAAAAAAATTCAAATTCTGCTTTCTTCAGGCACTTGAGAATATGTGATTTTGTAAGAGTTATTTAAACGAGGCAATGGTGATATTTTGGCAATGTGGTATGAGAGGAAACCTAAGGAGGTACAAATAAAATGGACAGAAATGAAATTGAAAAAAGTAAGTTTTCTAAAATCTGATATCATTAACAGATCAGGTGGGATCTGATAGAAGAAAGTTCAGTAGGATACCAAGCCTGAATTCGGTAGTGCTTTCAGTGCAAATTCCCCACATGAAGTATCTATGGCTTTTCACCAGGAATTACAAGTAAAATTGTTCCAGTAGATTATTCTTTAATTCCAACTCCTTATATAATGCAATTTAATCATGCATTTAAAGTCTTACATTTATGCAAACAAAACAGGTAATCAAAGGCTTGTGTATCTTGGCAGCTTAGTACAGTATTTGTCCTCATTGGGACTTGCTGACATAGAAGTGAATTTTATTGAGTACCACTAAAACCTTTTCCTTTAAAGACAGTAAGAGAGATAAACATTTTTTTTTTCCTTCAGAGAATACCATGCATCTTCCTCTATAGAGTAGCTGAAATGAGGAAATTTAGTTTTGTCTCTCAGCTGCTTGCACTTCCTTTGTGCATGTAACCACTTTTGTTTTGCTATGCGGAAGGGGAGAGTGACAAATACAATTGAGGTGACAATGTCTGAGAATTTCAATTTTGATTTGCTAACAACCTCCTTAATATTCATATTTCAGTTATCTTGACAGGTAAATTCATAGAGGATGAAATTCACATGCAGCCTGCCAGCCTCAGGCTTAGGCACCACATAAATACTGTCTAAGCCTTTAAAATGTGCTTTAAGTGGGCCTAATTGATGTATAGGACTTGTACTGGCCCTTATACACGTGAGGCAATTGCTTCTAGTTTTTAGGCCTGCAATAATTAACTGTTGTACTTTGCTTTAAAAATCTTTTATTCTTTTGGATCTGTTCTCATTTTTCCTGGTGAACTGCTTTCATGCTGCCTTCTGTTCAAACACAAGGAGAGTGGAATATTTGAATTTGCAATAAATATATATATTAAATACAAACACAAATGAAATGTATATTGAAAAGGTCAGCATTCAATAAAAAATCAAATCAGATATTTGTATCTGATTAGACACTGTGTGGTCTGTGCAGTATGCACATGGGGATTGTGAAGAAAATCCACTAAACATGATTAAGGAAAAGCACACATTTTGTAAAGGACAAAATTCACCATATCCCTTAACAATTTTTAAGACATCAGTGGAGACTAGAATGACTATAGCAAATAATTATGTGTTTGCTGGGAGTTTAGTATTTTTTAAAGCATTAAGCACAATATACTATTTCTGATGAATTCTTCATAATTTATATTTATGGTACCATCAATTTTGGATCAAAAGGTAGCAGAACCAGCTTATTAATGTAATAATGCTGTGGTGGTTTAGGCCAATATCCACCCAGTCATAATATCACTCCCCCTCTTAAGCTGGACAGAAGAGAGAGAGAGGAATATAACAAACTGCTTGTGAGTTGAGATAAGGACGGAGAGATCACTCGGTAATTAGCGTCACGGGCAAAACAGACTCAACTTAGGGAGAAAAAAGTTTGATTTATTAAAGAAACAATAAAAGCAGGGAGAAGAGAAATAAAACCGTCATAAAACACCTCCCTCCACCCCTCCACTTCCCGGGACTCCCTTTTCTTCCCC